>ADNK01001270.1:2500-55327 GCA_000320545.1 Bigelowiella natans CCMP2755 | reverse complement strand
TTACTTACCGTGCCGTCCTTGTCAATGAGGAAAACGGCCCTGCAAGGCAATTTATCGAGATCTCCATTCATGATCACATCGAATGCTTCTGATACTTTACCATCATGGTCTCCTATAGTAGTAGCGGCAAAATTTTAGGCAACCGTCAGTGGGTCATCGCTACTTGCCATTACATCTTGTATAGTGAATGTGTATGTGTGTGTGTGTGTGTGTGTGTGTGTGTAAACGTCGAGAAAAATATTTCTGTCATGACAAACCGATAATGGGGTGGTTGATGTCGAATCCGCTCAATCCCCCGAGTTCTGAGCTAGCATTTTTCCATGCCTAAGAAACAAGCCGAAGGTAAGCCACAAGAGGAAGGCGAAGGAGGACATTCAGGACAGAAAAGAGAGGGATAAAGCATTGAAATTGATAATACTAGGGAAGCGACTGGGTTCATATTTGAGTTACTCGCACCAATGACAACCTATTTTGGTTACCTTGTGTACATGCACAGTATCCATAGAGACACCGATCAACTGAGTGTAGAATGTCACTGCATTAAATGACCGTTTCTCATCTTTGATTCGAAGGCGACGAAAAGTGGCCAAGGCAAGAATGTGTTCTTCTATTTTGCTGCACTTCCAGAGAGCGCTGACAGCGCGGTGAATGCCTCCTCACCTTGCCCCACTCCCAAATCAAATGTGAAATACAACCTGAGCGCCTGCTTTCTCAAAATCAGGGTTGAGCTTCGAGTAGCCGGGTACCTCCGAGGAGCAAACGAAGGTAAAGTCCGCAGGGTAGAAGTAAAGGACGACAGGTTTACCTGATCACACGATGGTCGAATGTTGAACCAACAATACGAAAGCTTTATTTCCCTATCCCCCCCGTGAGAAAACAAAAAAATCTTTTAAGTACCTTTAAAATCGCTGAGGGAAATATCCTTGAAAGTATTGTCCGGCATACACGCTGAAGCAGTGAAATCGGGAGCTTTCGCGCCGATCATGTTGGTTCGGATTTGACGTCCGAATGTACGTCGAACCACCTGAGAGAGAAAGTATGCATTAATACAACTTTGTCCCTAGAAACCCCCATGGTGTACTTCTTCTACTCACGTTTCGCAGTAGAGTCTTCGAGAGCATGGGGTACGCAGTTGGCAAATCTTAACCGCAAGAAGAGTTTAGTCTCTCGAGACCCTCGGGGATGTATTAAGCTGCCGCTTGAGAGATTTTTCCGAGATACTCCCTTGAGTTCTTGAGTAGAGAAACGATTAGCTTTTTTCACATAGGGTACCAAAAGAAACTTTGAGTGTGAGTGGGATACCAAAAGAAATACATATCCATGGATATCCATGGATATCGTACAGTATTACAGAGTTATTATATATATAAACTTGACTTTTAGGGTGATTTACAAACTGGCGACGTTATCGAAGCCCACTCATTCTAAAATTTAGTTAAATATATGTGGTAATTTTGCCGAACTTACATCGTACATGGTTTCTTATCTTCCGTTTACATTTCTCTATATTCAACGCACAATTTAAGCACTTCGGAAAGAAAAATGCGACATGAAATATTGAACGAATCAACGAGAAATGCCACGTCATAGATTAGACAGGGCCTTTAATAGCCGTACAGAAATAGCTTGTTTGATCTCCTAGTCGTAATTCCAGTATGATACACACGAAATATTTGTTCTGCAGTGGGATTTGTGATGAAGGCAAATAAAAAACGATGTCTCTATAAAATGTTGAAGAGCTTTCAGAGTAGTTGGTGAAAAAAGATTCTTACACAGTTTTTTTTATTATCGAAAGAAGGATCTATTAAAATCAAACCCATTTTGTCTACAACCATGCTTCTTAAACCGGGATATTTCCTATATTCGAGACAAAAAAGCATGTCGTAGATATTCTTAGTAAGCTCTTCAAACTAAATTGGACCGTCAATTTTCCAATGAATAAACCTTATACTTCAAGAAGTCGCAACTGACAATTTTTGGCGGCACGATCTAGGATTTCGCAAATTCTCACAGCAACGGCGGTCAGGTAGGAATCTTGGCAATGAATGGCCTGTATTTAAGCATAATTCTTTCTCGGGTAGTTAGTTCTTACATACACCTTCTTCCAGACCAGGACACTCACCCCATACCGTATCGGCTACTGCACCCCGTTGTGTTCTGGCCAACCGAGCCTCTAGACAGTTGATTATTTAGGAAGGATAATTAACGATAATATCATCGGAGGAGCGGTCTGTTAGCTCCTCAGCGTTGAAATAACTAGGCTCGGACAGAACCATTTCTGTCCCCCGTCCCCTCCCAAGGTCACTGGCGAACCGACGATCGCCGGATCGGGAGGAGAGCAGACCTTTCACCATCTTCTCCTTTTGATTCATTACATCCCTTGGTGCTGATGCCGGTGTCCATTTCGCCTGCTCTTAAGACACAGATGATTGCCCCATCACCTGCCACACATGCTTCTAAGATTCCTTCGCAATCCGTATTATCCGGAACGCATGCTGATTTGACTACTGACCGTAACCGTACATCCTCACGTACCTGTGGTAGCTGCCGTTCGCCTATTCTTCCTCATCTCCCTACTTTCATGTACAATGATGAGGCATTCTGCTCCTATGATTGCCGTGTCCGGGCTTATCAACTCGACTGCGCTGCTAGGAAGATAAAGAAATGGAAGGACGAATCGAAGAATAATCGGACAAAAGCCCAGCGCACGCGCAGGAAACGATCAGATGGCCGGAAAAATCATCAGAAGAAGCGATGCAATGATAAAAATAATGGCAATAATATCTTAGCTATGCCGCAGTGTATAACTGATTCCCCACGAGACCCAAAGAAGCTGCCGGTGGTGCGATCGAAGTCCGTCTCAACGCCCTATTCCCAACTTCCTCCCATAGAATCTATCACTAGCTCCAGCGTCCAGTCGTTCAACCCTTTATACAGGCGCGACGAGCAGGCAATTAGCAGGATGCGGCCGCAAAAATTACCGGAATTTGTGAGTGCTACCATAGTCTCTAGGAAGGGATCGGAGCACATGACACATCTGGGATTTTCCACGGTGATGCCCAAAAGCAGCCTGATAACATGCAAGTTAATTATCAATTATCAATATGAAGGAGATGTCAATGACTGTAGTGACTATTGATAATGCGTATAGAGTAAACTAAGACCCACATCATTTGTAGATTCTCATCCAGCTGCAACAAGGAATCCCAAGCGAGTACCTTGGATCAGTAACTGCATGCACAATCAAGTGAGAATTCTTTGTCTATCAGCATGCTATAAGCATCGAATGTATCAACACACGCACACACACACTAACACACACAAACACATTAATTGTTGTACACACAAATAACATGTGAATGTATGTGTCTGTGTGTGTGTGTGTGTGTGTGTGTGTTCATATGTACGTGTTAGGTGGTTCTCATCAGGCATTTGGCATTCCCAACTGGGCGTATTTCACCTCCAAAAGCCGTTCCTGCTAGAAGCACTTCTTTTAGACAACAATCGGATACCGTCGTCGAGTCTGATCCTGATAGGGTGTGTTTCGTTTCCCATGTTCCTTTTCGCTCTTTATCCCGACGATGTGTCAGTATGAAAGAGAGTAGGGTAGACATTGCACTTAATGGGGAAGTTAGAGCTATCAAAGGACTCATAAGAAAGCAGCGAGATATTTTAATTTGAACCATGGAGATGGTCATGCCGCAAAACAGCAGATTGCGTTGTGTAATTACAAGTTTTGGCGTGTTCCGCCACTATGTCAAATCGAAAATACTTATTGCTTGTTTTGGTAAAATTCGCAGGGATTTAATAAGAATGCGTCCGGCAGTGAAGTTCAAAGACGACGAGGAGATGTCCCATCAGATAAAAAAGGTGGTATTCAATGTCTCAGAGAAACTTGTCTGTGTATGTGATGAAGTCAGTGTCCGTGCCATACATGCACACCATCAAACGCACACATACACACACAGATACATACACGCGCGCGCACAGCACTATATACTAAACACATATTTGGAAAAAATATTTAAACATGTATATTATATATATATATATATATATATATATATATGTTGATATTCATATGTGTTTGTGTTTTTAATAAAAAATGTAAATTCGAGTTAATCTTGATTCTCCCCCTTGTTGTTGTCTCTCTCCTATCAGGACGTACTGTGGACCCAAACACTTTTGGGAGCATCTAGTAGTAACGAGAAGGATGCAAATAACGGATTACAAACGTGTCACTTGTGCACTATCATGTGATTTCTACAATTAATCGCAAGGAGGGGAGGAAGGATGATTCTACCAGAAACGCGCAATGCTATTCGTTTCAAAGATCTTCAGTGGCATTGATCATATGTATATGTGGCATGTATGTGTGCTCGTGTATGCATATAATATATCCTAGGCACTCAACAAGAAACATGCTCCGGACAGAGGCCTACTACTTAGAGCCATAAAGGCCATAAGACTATCCGATTTAAACGCTCATGTTCAATCCCTTCATCTCTAAACCAAGATACCATTTAAAAAACGTATCGATTTTATGTGCACGACAGAACCTGAGACGCGCATGTACAGAAGTAAATCAGTGTATACATTTCTAGCCATGCCATAAGAAGATATCTAGATATAAGTGAGTTACATGCATAATGATGCTGGTCGCGCTATGGTGTCGCCTCGGCTATATCTACCAAGGAGCTAGCTACATGCTGTGCTACTCACTAGCTCATCAGTCCATCATCATAGAGTGCATGCTCTTATACTCTAGTGCTGCTAGGCAGGACAAGTCTTTGGATGCACGTGTGCCTCAGCCGTGTCCTTTTTTACAAGTATTTTTCGTCCACGTATGTAATAAGACACAATTTGAGCGCTGACTGCTCTAGCGCTTCTTTGCATGTATAGCTACATTGGGATGACAATTGAAAAAAAATAATTTGTTCATTCTAGTATTATTGCATCTGTCCGTCTAGCTAGCTAGCTAGCTAGGCTAGTAGGTTAAGTATGGACGTACGAGCGTACGCTAGTAAGCCGCATATGACATGCATCGCATAATATAAAGTCTAAATGCAGCACGTGACAACGGAAACAAACAGATTAAACATCAGCGTTGTAGCCGCTGCTTTGCACAGCTAGCCATCAGGGTGACCATTATTGAACAAATTTAATTTATTCATTACATCCGTCTCACAATATAAATACAGGCTCATGCTAGTAAACAATAGAGCAACAGAGTGATGGCTACATACTTACTGTCATTTATTGATAAAATGAGATGCCGTACGATACGGTATTGGAAATTTGGATCGCTAGCTATTTGGCCCGCCAGCTAGCTTGTAGTAACATACAGGCATTTGGGTATAAATACATAACTTGGTTGTAATATAGAAGCTGTGCGTGGCGGACGTACAGATGTCTAGATGTTGGTTGCAATCGCTTCCTGCAATGCTGAGATGCAACATTACAGTTGCTTTCACATCCAGGCATCACATCGTACGTAGGAGCTCATCTCCACATGAAATACTTGACGTTCTTCGCAAGTACCACTTCTTCCTGCTCAGCTTCCCTATCATTCTCCTCTTTCCCGTCGGTATCCTTGGGGGTTTTGCTAGCGCACGATGTCTGTTTCTGCTTTTTTCTATGCAATGAGGCTGTGAGCTCAATGTGGAAGTGGCGGCGGAAAGACTGGTTTCGTGTTATCTTTAGCAAACCTGTGACCTTGTCGCCCACTTGAACAGTGTGCGGCTCCTTGAAAAAAAGGAGGGCATGCTTCCAGTGCGTGGCTGGATGATGCGGCGAGGTTGACAGCCAGGTGCTGCTTTCATGAGATCTTTCTTTCGGTTCGCGCGTCACTTCCAGTCCTCTTCCGTCAATACAGTCTTCGTGCTTCGAATCTTTCGGCATCATATCTTTACTTTTACCTTCTTGGTTTGGACGGGCCATGAATGCGACGTCAAACCATGCTCCAATACAGTGTAGCATGCCTGCCTTCAATATTGCGAATGCAAAGCGTGAAGCGTGCGAGTTCAGGTCCGCGATCTGCACTTCATACATGTCCATTCGCCACACAGTCATCGGTGCGGCTAGTAGCTGTTCAGGTTTTAGAACCCGCCTCTGACAAGGGCGGCGGAAGAATTCATCCTTGGCCATCTCTATTAAGGGGGACATATCCACTTCATGGACGCTTCTCCAAAAATTGACCTTTTCATCCCAGTATGTTGGGTCCGTGGCAGGTGCGACCTGCAGTTGCGCGTAGGACGGCATCATCAAACCATCTTTCCTTAAGAACCTATTTCTTGCAATAATAACGGACTCCAGCATCGCCTCAGCTATTAGGAACGTTCCCATCCACTCAGAGACGATTACATCGACCTTTGCAACCGGTAGTTTCATGTCTTCCATCTTCGTCTTCACAAGCACGATTTTATCTGCGAACCCGTTCGCCTCTACCACCTTCTTAGTCGCCTTTACTAGAATGTCGCTGGCGTCGACTGCGTAGATAACTTTGGCTCCAGCTTTTGCTGCGAAAATCGAAAGGATTCCAGAACCACAACCTAGATCGAGCACGGAACGGTCTGCGATCTCGTGTCTTAAACTGTGAATTGCCGATTGATACCCTTTCGTCCTTGGAAAGTCTGATAGCATTTCAAGGTGGATTTTGAGCCCAGAGTATTCACCGAAATACTCATCGTCCTGCAGGTCGACATCTCCCGAGTCATCATTATCTTCTTCTACTTCGACTTCGTCCAGACCTGATACATATTGTGCAGCGAAATAGCCAACCTTGTCTCCAATTTGGCCCTTCCACCATACCTCATCATATTTCCCATGAACTTCTATAACGTCGCCCCTACTGAAGCTGAGCTCCTGCGGCGATCGACGCTTGTAGTCCCACCCCGCGACGACTGTCGGGAGCTCTGATTGGAGAATTGATGCGCCGGTAGAAGCTTGGTTCCCAGCCTGAAGGGATGATGGCTGTGAGGAAGAGGACATTTCGGGTATTTCCGGTTGAGAAGACAGAGACTCTCAAAGGGTACGTCTCCGACTCCCAGCGAATCCATCTAACTCCAGAGCCATAATAGCCGGTGGATCGCCTCTGCACGTAAGACGAAACCTGTTCGAAATATTGCCGTAAGGCTTTGACGCAGGATGACAATCCTCCAAGATATATCTGAAGGAAAATCGCAAAGATTCATTGGACCAAGAAAAGGATTCGAGGATATTTTTAGCCTACGACTTTTGGAGCATAAATGTCGCTGCGTCTCATCTAACATGTTATCCCTGTAATACCCCCCAGTGCTCGTTGGCGCGAAAATCTTGGGAAAATGCAAACTGGACGGATTGCAGTCGTATGGTCTATGAATATCCTATGTTTATTACATGCGACAGTAATTTAGTGTTGTCGTTGATATTGCTATCAGGCGTCGTCAGGAATTGCTGTGGGTATCTCACTGATCACCGGAGAGGAGGAGGAGTAACCGTATCGCCCTTCCACCACCCCCCCCCAAATAACCAGCAGGTGTGTCTCGAGACTACCGGGCTTTCCATCTGCATCTCGATGCCGTTGATTTTGAGATCTCTGTTCTGTGTTTGGTAGGCGTTGAGCATCTCAGAGTTCCGATGGAGAAGCAAGAGAAACCAAGCGCGGGTGCGGAGGAAGAAGTGCCAACTAAGGTCATTCCGGCTGCAAAAAAGCGAGAACTCAAAGTCGAGGTTGTTTTTATTTTTGTAGAATGCTTTGGTTTTTCGTATCTTACTAGGATACCGAGAGATGGCGTTTAATTTGTGCTTTTGTGTGCATGAGAAGGTAGGAGAGAAGAGAGACGAGTCTCCGCCTCACCATAAGAGCCCAAAGGAACGGTTGAAGATTACTGCGAACCTTCGAAAGGTATTGCACGCTACTGATATATAAAGCGTATGTACGCACGCGTGCATGACACTCAATATTCAAAATCGTCACGAAATGAAATACAACAACGCACACGAATGCCACATCTTAAATGTATATTTTTTTCGGCACGGTCCTCACGACAAACGTCCAGCTGGCGCGCATCTCTGCGGACACCGACAAGGAACGCAATAATGACATGCTCGAGGCGGAGGTGTTCTGCGTACGGTTTTCTCCTGACAGCAAATACATTGCAGCAGGTGGCAGTTAATAGTGTGACGATGAGTAGTCCATCACTTAAAACCTTTTGCTTCATAAAAATCTGCATGTACATAAGGCTGCGGAGACGGTTCGGTTCGCATCTTCAATCCTGAGGGGAAGTTAAGGTGGTGACGATATTTCCTTCTTTTTTTAAGTGATAATAGAGTGAGCATACTTCTCATTATCACATCGCACTTTCTAGTTACTTGCTTAACGCTGGGTCGGCTGACGAACTACCGACTACTGCAATCCGTTTCCGACCTTCTTCCTCCACATCCCGAACTAAAAATATGCTTATCTGTGGTAGTGCTAAAAAAATGCACATTTTAAGAAAATATGTGGTTCTTATGGATTTTTTGAAGAGCTTCGTACATGTGCACGGGCTACTACTATCATTACTATTACTTACTACTACTACTACTACTACTACTACTACTAGTAGTAGTAGTAGTAGCAGTAGTAGTAGTAGTAAGAGTAGTAGTAGTTGATGTTGTTGTTGTTGTTATAGTAGTACACAAAGCCTAGTTTTCTCTCTATCCTGCGAAGTCAGTGTTCTTTTTGTGATTTCCAAGTGCGATAGCATCTTGTCTGTTTCAACGCTTTTGCACCTCGATACCCCATCCCCTCCCTTTCAATGAAGGAAATGCAAACGGAACGATCGAAACCTGGCACATGACGTCTCGAAAACGCATTTTCAAGATCGAGGAAGAAGGAAACCAAGTGCGCAAACGAGCACCAAATCCATCTGAAACAACACTAACAATAAGAACAGCAGCACGCACTTCCCCTTCTCTCTCCGAGCCTATCCCCCCCCCACCCCGCCTTCCCCTCTTCTTGACCTTACTGAAGAGGCTATGGCTTTCACCCACGACGAGTCCATGTCGCGAAGGAGAGGACGATCCCTCCTGCCGCTCAGACCACTATTACCGACATCATTAGGGTTAATTATATATGTTACTTTTGCTTAGGTTTATGCTCTGGACTACTCGTCCGATGGAGATAAATTCGCATCCGCTGGCAAGGACACGGTTGTGCGCGTATACGAAGAGGCGACAAAATCCCTCCTAGCGACTTTCGAAAGGTGGTACCAATATCAGCCGCTCTGTCGCCTCGACGATGAGTAGCATACAAATCCACTGAATCATTCCTCGTTATAATGATAATGAATTCGTTATTTTTAATGATTACTTCACAGTGTTGCTGCTTTTAAGTGCCGCCGTTACTATGTCCTACTGTTCTCTGACTACTATACCGATCCCCTCCTCCCCCCCCCCCCTCCCTGTCCCTTTCCAACTAACGCACAGAGGCTTCACCTCCACGAATGCTGCGAGTGGGCACTCGAACCGTGTCTATGCGCTGAAGTTCCACCCAAAAGAAAAGAATATACTGATGAGCGCGGGATGGGACAACACCGTGCAGATCTGGGATGTCAGGAGTACGCACACACACACACACACACACACACACACACTCTTACACACTTACACATGCACGCACACACACGCACACGTACACGTACACAGCGAAAAAGTCTGTCCGGTATATCTACGGCCCTCACATTTGTGGGGATGCTCTAGATGTGTTCGAGGACCGGATTCTGGTAATTACAACAGCAAACCACTCACATTCCCCTCTCTCCCTCTCTCCCTCTCTCTCTCTCTCTCTCTCTCTCTCTTCTCTCTTTCCTTCGGTTTGGCTTGTCGCGGAATAGTCAAACAGCCGCATTTTGACGGGGATGACGATATCGAGCGGATAGCCCCCCTGAGTGATGCCGTTTTTCTAGACAGGGTCATGGAAATCTAACGACGCGCTGCAGCTCTGGGACTTCAAGAGCGGGAAGCTCATCCAGTCGGTGCCCTTCCGTCCTCCTGCAGAAGACAAGGTGGTGTGTTGTTGTCTTGAAATTTGGTGATGATGATGATGATGAGGAGGAGGAGGAGGAGGAGGAGGATGCCTCGCGAGACGAAGTCTTAGGAAGGAAGACGGTGCATGTGGTATTTTTTTGTTAATGTTGGTATCTGATGCTATCTACCACTACCACTACTACTACTACTACTGCTACTACTACTGTTACTCGTTTTTGACCACTCTGTTTACAAACAAGGCGGATGCGATCCCAGAGATGCTGTACGCTGCAGCTTTCTCTCCCGATGGGAAGTACATTGCAGCAGGCGGTAGCGGGGGCTCGGAAGCCAGGATGTTCGACGTTGCGGAGAAAATGAAGGTGCCCGCCGCTCAGCTGTTGCTGCCTCCACTACTGCTCAAAGGAGGGAGGGCATTTCGTGTTTCTTGTGCGAGCTTTTCTCTTCTCCCGTGTCGGGAATTCTCGACCAAATGCATCGAGCATTTTCAGTGCGTTGGCTGCCCCCCCTTTAAAGAATAGAGGAGGCAGAAAATCGCCTCCCCCCCCCCCCCCCCCCCTTCCAACCTTGAGTGTGGTGTGGAATCTCCCCCCTCATTTTTGTTATGGCGTGGTCTGTCACTGTTGGTGTTTTCACAGCTGGTCGATGAATTCGATGGAGGTGGGAAAGGCGTCTATAGCTTGCACTTCTCTGGGAATGGCCGCAAATTGGCGACTGGCAGCGGAAATGATCAGATTGCGGTGAGTGGGTGCATGAGCTGTGTGAGAGCGCGACCAGTACGTGACAGTGAATAGTTGATTGAAGCAGTCTTTGCCACTACTGCGTGCGATATTGAGCTGCTTGTTTTTTCATTTATCGTTTCAAGGTGATGGACCTTTAGAGCTATTCGATAGCTTCGATGCTGCTTTTGGAGGCTGATAATAGACCTTGATGCCACTAATTTTACTCATCATCGCTTTCGGCTTCTCTGTGCGAATTCCCCCTCGCCTCTCCATTTCGATGTACTTTTATTTGTTATCCCGAGACTCAATGAGCCTCACCACGCATGGAATATATATATATATATATATATATATATATATATATCGTCTAATGAATGAAAATTAGACGGTGACGATCGATGTATGTAGTAATTTCTTCTTTTCAACAATAGATCATTAATCACAAGAGCGGCTAAGAACAGTTTAACTAGTCTCTATTTAAGTGACACATGTGAATGGAGCTCATGCCGTGCTCTTTATGCATGCATCCGCGGCTTATTTCTCTTGAGACGCGCTGGCTTTTGAGTGCGCTGGCCTTGCGAATCCTAGCATTTAATAAACCCGCCATTTCATTAAGTACTCATTCATCTAGCATTGCTTTTCTTGCCATTGCTAGATTGAAATCGCAGTTTTGGCTACTCAGCATGTACATCCACTGACATCGTATCGGCACTCAGCTAGTAAGGCCGATTAATTCTTGCTGTTGATAAATTTTAAGTATCCAATGATACAGCTGCTGCTGCAAACATTATATATGAGCATGCGTCAAAAAATTGCCAACTCAATTTTAGTCGACGAATGCAAAAATCTAGAATTGTTTAAATGTATCATCAGCTCAGCAAAAGCATAATTAGGCTGCGACGCGCTACGCTAGCTTACACATTGCGTGGCTATAACAGATAGATTATCATATTATCTGCGGCGTGCATGTGCTACACGTCAGGCAGCGTATAACTGCGCAAGTATCTGAAGCATAGCGGCAACGTGCTGCATCGCACATATGTAAGCAGCTACGGCTTTGCCAAAAAGCATATAAGCTGCGCGCATGCTATATGAGCTGCTACAACTTTGGAACACATGCATAGTAACACCGGTGCTTAAGTCTAGGCCTAATAATTTGCAGCCATGCATTCTGGCTAGTATGTAAGACATTAACTACGTCGTTTCTCAGCATTGTGCAAATGTTCGCAGAATACGTATTAGTTACTCTCGGACACGTCCAACCGCATCGCACCGAACACGATGAAGTCCTTGTAGAATCCGTACCCCATCAATGCTGAGTGATATACATCGATATTAGTCAGAGCAAGAACGGCGCACGGACGTGATCGTTGATGGGGGATACGTGGAGGTAAATACGTTTACTCGTTCTTCTCAGCACGAATATTAAACGGCAGCGAAAAGGTCAAATCCCAAGTCTACTTTCTCAAACCGGCGAATAATGCAAACGGCGTTATTCCGAACATCGCATCACGTATTTTGATCTCTATATTTCATGCCCCGGAGAGCTCTAGATTTTCGTTTGTTTCCCCCTTCCCTTTTACGTTCCGAAGTTCCCATCACTATAAACGAGTCCACGGCAGAAGCAAACCAAACCTGCGGCAGCGCCTGCCTTGACCCCCTTGTCCCCGATCGCCAGCAGCCCGATGATGTTCTTCGGCTCCAAGGACGTCTTGAGGATGTCGCCCCAGAACTGGTGGTGGTGGTGGTGGTGGTAATAGCATGCACACAGAGACGCCACGACGATGACAACAAGGATGATGTAACCGATGGAAACGTTGTAGCTACTGTGATGAGTGTGATGCAACAACAACCTCCCCTCCCCCCCCCTCCCCCCTTCTTTCTTTGTCTGCCCTGGTGTCTCTCAACCTGCAAAGGCCGGATGTTCTCACTCCAGTCCAAGGGAGTGGGCGGCTTAAAGCCGGCATCAGGGGCGAGGCTGGCCCATCTTTCCATCGATACCTGCGTGCAGTCGCAACAACGGTAACGACCCCGAAGGGAATCCATGCGCATATATCACTTATTATGGCGAGCGGGGGAGGGGTGAGATGCAGGAATTTTCAATCTACTATTCTGGCGTCCCCCTTCCATTGTTTTCCTGCGGAAGCAACTGCTTTCCACGTCGCATATAGCCAACAGCAGCAGCAGCAGCACCAACAACGCTCACAAAAAATCCGCCACGAACTTCTCGCATGTTCATGAGACTCATCGCAGGTTGAGGTCACTGATATATCCACAGCGGCGACGATGTTACTATAATCTTCTAACGATGTATTTTCGTTGTTCTGGGAATGATGTGTGTGCGTGATCTTGTTGATAATACCCAACGTGGCAAGTTATACCACTCCGAGATGTAATTCAGCGCGATCTCCTCATCAAAGTCCAGCATTCCATTCTTGCGGCACCATCTTACCAGTCCAACGACACAGAACAAGCACGTATACAACACACACACACACACACACACACACACACACACAGACACGCGCGCGCGCACACGCAAACAGAGAGAAATATGAGCTCGCCCCATGAGTCATCTTTTTCTGCAAAACTTACGTCACTAGCGCGAGTCTTCCATACTTCTTGTTAAGCATGCGATTGATTTCGGAGAGAAATCTTGGCCGATCAGGAATGTGCTCCGCCATTTCCAGCGACCACACCACATCGAAGCTCCCTAGAGGAGGAGAACCAAACACATATTCTGGTTATACACTAGGTTACACAGCAGCAACACACGGATATGATCCTTATACAACGAGGGAGAGAGAGGAGAGAGAAAAAGGAAAAAACAGTGTCAAAGGGGAGACGGGAAGAGAAAGAGAAAGAGGGAGAGAGGGGGGGGGGGAGTGGGGATTTGAATTTGTTAGCTTACCGTCTGCTAGGCCTGAATCGAGTGCATTTCTGACCTCGAAAGTCGTCTGTTCCGATAGATTTGCCTCTTTTGCAAGCTCTCTTGCTCGCTGGACCTGCAATCCAAAGAACGAATTATTGATATCATCGTCACATCCCGTTCACCATCATCATCATCACCACCACCATTACTACAGGCAATGATGGCTATGCGAGCTACGTTCACTCCACAGAACGCCTCTTCACGAAGGGCATCACATGGCGTCGTGGGAAGGATGAAACGTCATAAAGATCGTTCATTTTTTCTTGGCTCCTGCGAGATTCTCTCAGCTGATAGCGGGGGTTATGACCTGCTTGGGACTGAGAGTGATTCCTGTTACCTCGGCATCGAACGTGCGAGCAAGCCACCTGGAGGCACCCCCTTTGCGGAGCAGAGCCGAAGAAGCGAAATGCGCGCGGGAAAACGAAGAAGCATGAAAAATGAAGAGGAGGGGGAGGGGAGAGAGCTCGGTTTAGCAATGGAGGTTGATACGTATGGGCCACGAGACGAGTCATGAAAGAAACGGTAGCTCTTTGTTATCACGAGGTATTAGCATAGAGAACGCGAGAGGATGAGCAAAGTATTGGAAGCTACTCCTACTATCTTTTTGCAACTGCTACTACTAAGACTAGTACTACCGATTCCACATCCCACGTCAAGAATACGGATCTTCCGGCCCTCCTCCTTCTCTATTTTCTACGCAACGACGCCCGACGAATGAATCGATGATGCATATATATATATATATATATATATATATATATATATATCAACAGTACGACACAAAGCATAGTATCAGCTTGCAAGAAAGTAGAAAGATAGAAGCAGTTGATATCTATCAATGCTGTCATCCTAGCTCCCCTCCATCTCTCCTTCCTTCACACCCTGTCATTCCCCGCACATTACGCGCATACGAGCATTTTCAAACCTCCTTTAGAGCTTGGATATCGCCGAGCTTAGCGGTCTCTTCCATCAGCGCAATCTGAGCCTTTTGATATTGATTGGAACAAAAAAATAAATAAATAACACCACGAGATGAAGAATACGGGAGAGGAGAGAGGCGAAGGCGATGTGAACGACGCGCTTCATCTTGATGAGAATGCCGAGTATTTGGGTAAATTTCTCTCTCAATCCCGGTGATGCTAGCACTAAGCTATGATGTTCCAGCGTTTGGACGAATAATACGCTGGCGACTTACTCCCAGAATCGTTTAGATCGGTCGTTGGGAGGTCGCTGTTGTGTACATATAAATGCATCGGCCTATCATGGAGTCAACTGCCTACTACCTCTTGAACGGTCATCGAGTTTGCTGCTCCAGGACCATACCATCCATGATGCATATGTTCTCCATATTCTCTTTCCCAGATACCGCTATAAGTCGTTATTATCACCGACAGGATATCGTATTTGATCTCATCATCATGATCATCATCATTCATGATTCATCATCATCATTACCATTACGACAATCCCTAGCTTCACCTACTTATCACCTCGCTGATAAGACACACAAGGATATCGGCGCGGTACGCTACCTCAATGAGTCGTAGAAGCCGGCAATGTCGTTGAATAGCGGGTTCTCTGGAGAGGGGATGAGGCAGAAATAATAGTGCATGGAGGGGAAGCATCATGGAGAAAATGGATGAGCGAATTAGAGGGCGATATCGCAAAATTTGGTATCCATTATAAATGTGTGTGTGTGTGTGTGTGTGTGAATGTGCACACCTGTTGCCTTTGTCGCGACGGTAGGTCGTCGTAACACAGTAGTAGCATCATGCATTGGTTGTTGGAGAAGCCGAATTCGGTTGGATCTCAGCTGATGGGAGACTGGCATATTCCAGGCATCCAAGTCTCTTTTGTGGTGAGCACGAGAAGCAGTGCTTAATCGTTGATGCTGCATTAACATGTTCGAGAGACTTCGGGTCTGAGCGACGTTGGAACGGGCCATTTGTCCTGCGAGGTCGGTATGTGAGGGAAACAGAAGGGGGAAGGGCAGACCATGATAAACCTGTTCTACAGAAACGTGATTCTTCTTACCGTTCGCAGCATGAGCTAGAATTAACAGTACCAACGCCCTCGCACAGACAGGGGGGGGGACCTTCATCATAATCTTTTTGTTGACGACTTGAGGCTGATCTATGTTATTGATAAGGCTAGATTAGATCTAGCGATGGGTGGAAGTGGCTTTTGCGGCTTCTTTAAGTTTCTGTAACGACTAAACGTCTCAAAACCACTCGTCTTTTAAAATTCGATTCAGGACTCCATTGCTTGTACGACGGTCAACACCCCCTCCCCTCCACCCCCTCGACTATCAGCAAAGTAAGGGGAAGTATAGGGGAGATGATTCCATCAAAAATGAAAAAAAATATGATAAAAATAGCAGGGAAAGGGGGGGGGGGGGACACCAGCACGATGTGGGCAGAGAGGCAGCGGCTGCGTGGACAGCTTGTTGTTACTATTGTTCTGGGGTTGTTGTTTCTGTTTCCAACATAATTCTTTTTATACCATTAAAACTTCTGTAGCATCGTTACAATCGACGACATATCGACTTCCGATTCCATCAGAGAAGAGTGCACTCAGGAGGAATTCTGGGGGATTTTATATGCAGAATATCTTATATATTTATCCTAAATTCGGCCCATTGGGAATCGGAAATAATTACCCGAAGCATCTCATTCATGTGTTCACCCGACCCCCCCGAAGCCGCAATGGCTCCACAAATCTGTCGATTCAGGAGATCTTCCCATGATCAAAGATGAGGTATACGGTCCCTCGTATATTTGCGGTTGCTTTCCTCATAGCGACGGTGCTAGAAAGACATTGGCGATGGACGTCATCGCGGCTTCGTCTGATAAGGAACAGCGACACATCGAGGAGGGGAGAGGCAGAAGCTCTGAGGGCCGAGTTCGAAAGGCTTAAAATCATAGAGGTTAGTCATTGGGTTGGGAACGGTTGTTTCTATCCAAGCCAATCTCGGCGGCAGAGACGAATCGAGAGATAACCGTTGATGCAACAAACACTTTGTGCCTAAAGCAGCCACGCTTATTATCATTAATTGATTCGAAAATTAATTCGGAATTTTATGTTCAGAAGGTTTTAGCTGTGCAAGAGGGAGTGGTACCTGATTCGAGAGCTTCTTCCCAACAAAGCCGCCATCTAGACCATCCCCCGCCCCCCAACTCAAACTCCACATCGACCTTTCAACTCCTGAAAGTGCGCCAGAAGCTTGCACGACACCAAAGGTGGTCAATGAACACACTATTTTACTTTTGACCCCACCAGATTGAGTAATCGGTTGAGAGAGGCGGAGAGAGAGAGAGAGAGAGAGAGAGAGAGAGAGAGAGAGAGAGAGAGAGATAAATTGACAGAGATTCTCAGATGGCCTTTCATAAAATCCAGACGGTTGGTCGCCAACTATCTCCGGTCTATCAACCACGACAGCAAGTTCCTTCGCAGCACCTATGACATCATGGCGCGTACGTGGCTATAATGATGTGATGATGTGATGCGATCAGTATTCATTGAAGCTTCTTAATATGTATGCGCTTTCACAGATATACACAAATGCAGGTTCTGAGCAGCTAACGTCGCTATTTCACGTATATTTTCTAGAAACGACAGGACTTCTGCTGCCCCTCTTTGCGAACTTGAGAAATGGCCTATGGTAGTAGCAGCGTCAATCGTCTTTAGATCATCTTCCTCCTCCCCTTTGTTATAGCACTTTGCCTCCGGAAAAATACCTCTCGCCCCCCCCCCCCCTTTCCCCCACCCTGCAGGATATAAATATAAAAATAGAAAGCAGGAAGGGGGTCTATGCGTGTGAGTGTGTGAGCGAGTGTTGTGTTAATATTGTAGTTGTTGTTGCTGCTGTTGTTGTTTTCCCAAAAGGTATAGCAGCGATTTCAATGGAACTTGTTACTTCAAGTCGACTGATGGGTAGTAGTAGTAGTAGTAGTAGTAGTAGTAAGTAGTAGTAATAATAGTCTTCTTGTTGTAATTATTATTAGCTTTTATTAGCTTACCATAGTTATGACTTTAATCGACACTTGCAGCTGGCAGCAACAACATCAACAACAATTGTAACAACGAGATCATCATCATCATCATCATCATCATCATCATCATCCCCATTATACTTATCGATCCGTTTGTTTGTTTGTCTACCTATTCACGAAGCCATCCAGGGAAATGGGCTTTCTCGACGACGCGGCTCAATCTCCATGTCGCTGCTGCTGCCTCGGAGCACGGTCGTAAACTAGTGATAGTACAATGGCACTCGAGGCAGAACATCTGTTGGTTTTTTTGCTATGCTGCTGCCTGTTATTTGCCTTCGTTACCAAATGGCCGCCTTCTTGTCGGAGTATCATCGCTCCTTCCCTCTATTCCCCTTTATTATCCGTTGTTCTTCTTCTTCTTGTTGTTGTTGCTGCTGCTGCTACTGCTGCTGTGTGCATGCATGCAGGTGGAATTGTCATCGCGGATAGCTCACGTTCAAGGGTGTGTGTGTGTGTGTGTGTGTGTTAGCTAGTGCTACTTGTGTGTGAGCATTCTCCGTCCTTCTCAGCAGCGTTGCTAACTTCCCGCCTTGCTCTCCCTCTCTCTATCTCTCTATCTCTCTCTTTCTCTCTCTTACCCTCTCTCCTTCTTTTCTTATTTGTCTGCTATCTCCGTTAAGCTCGCGTTCGTTCCATATTGCTGTGTAATTGTTGTTGTTGTTGTTGTTGCTAGGAATTCCCTGACGCGTTTTCTCGCACCGTACCGATATGGTGCGCGGTTCTTAACAGGGCAGTCATCGATCCGAAGTCATAGATGTCTCTGCTGTCCTCTTCGTCTGTTGTTGTTGTTGTTGATGATGATGATGATGACGATGCTGTTGTTGTTGTCACATGATATACATTGTGGTGAAATGCGCCGCGAAATTCTTGAGCGAAATTGTATTTTTAGTGCATCTAAACAAGCCACACAATTACCATTTACCGAGTTATTATTGCTCGTTGTCACCACGACGCATTAACATGATTGCGCTCATAAACCTGTAGCTTCCCCGTGGTACTACCTGCCTTCATCAATGAGACGGAGAGATCCATTATCATCAACCAGAAAATCCCAGAGTTCGTTCGGTATTAAGTAACCTTCTCTCCAAGCACAACTCCTCCACCTCGGCCTCAGGCCGGCCTATCTTTCGGATATTTTTTTGCACGCACGTATCTGAGCCCATCGCTAATCGTCATCTGTTACGATATGTGTGTGTGTCATTTGATAGCATATTGAAGTCTCTGCAGATTCCAGCAGCGTCTCTGAAGCAGGCTGTAAGAAGGTCATTATCTACTGCTAAAGGACGCGACGAATGTCCACACATCACACACACACACACGCCACACACGCGCGCGCTCACACAAATAAAGAGAGAGAGAGAGAGAGAGAGAGAGAGAGAGAGAGGGGGGGGGGGGGGGGGAATCACAATAAGTCACAAAACTATCAGCTTCATTTTATGTGATCACCGTCATCTTGTTCTTATGGGTTTTATTAACCAGACCGCTTCTTCCCGTGCTCATCTCTCCGCAAACGCCGCTCTCAATGATGGTGTGTGCGCGTATTCAATGAGAGTATTGATGCTCTTCTCTTGCGATATAGCGATAGCTGTGATGGAGGAAGCTTCCTCATTGCTTTCGGCGCAGCCGCATATCTGACAGAATGCACGATTTATGCATTGCACAATCAAACAAAAATGAAGAGGAAAAATGAAGAGAAAGGAGCTCGTCTAATACATATAAGAAGCAAGTGGGAATGCGGCATGGCGCGACAAGATTCATGATTAGTGCATCAGTTGTCATAGCACACATACACACATATCATATTACACACACGTACACACACACGCACACAATTACATATATATATATATATATATATATATATATAATTTACACTAATGCTGTATGTGTGTATAGAAGCGGCGAGAAAACGTAAGCACAGTGTTTCTGGTTTCCGTCTCCTCCTGGAAGAACAGGTAGTTCACAGTAGTAGTAATCAATCGCTAAGTGTTCAGCACTGTTGGAAGGAACACACGGACTGAATACAGCAAATTCGTCTCCTGCTGCGACATTGCAAAATGCATGTCGGAGGAGGAGGACGAAGCGCTATCATTAAAGTTGGGTTCTGCATATATCACTTTCTCGCAACTCCCTCCCCACTACAGATTGCTGCCTGATACAAGCACCGGTAGTGACGGTAATAGCAGCTACGCGTGGTCCTACATCCAGGGCGCGGGAGACGATGAAGAGGTTTTGTGTACGCGTGTTTATGTGTGGACACATCGCGGTGTGCGCGATCGTGCAGTTCCCCAATTTTCAGGAAAATCAAACGTTTAATGCTTTACTGTTCTCATATAACGGCCTATTCGCTTCTCCATCCTCCTCCTTCTCCTCCACCTTCTCTTTCTTCTTCTTCTTCTTCTTCTTCTTCTTCTTCTTCTTCTTCTTCTTCTTCTTCTCTTCCATCTTCGCTTTTCACTAGAATTGGGCGTTGGGTCTCCGGCCCCAGGTGTACTGGCGACATCGTGAGGTATCCGCGTCACGACGATCGAGATGTAGCCAGTGACATGCATTCATTTAGAGTGCCTGCCTCACAGCCTGATGTTGATGTTCGTAGAAGCTGCTTTCGGAAGATGATCCATACCGTCTCCAAGATGAGGTCACATATATATTCCAGCTGCGAATCGCATCGAGCAATATTTTGATAGTGATCATCAATATCCTCATCATCATCATCATCATCATCATCATCATCATCATCGCCACTTATAACCTGGTGGTACCTACGCAACGCGCAAGATCAAAATTCGTAAAAATAGTGCTACTAATGCGGAAAAGACTCTCTCTCTCTCTCTCTCTCTCTCTCTCTGTATGTGTGTGTGTGTGTGTGTGTGTGTGCGCGCGCGCGTATGCATGAACGAATTAAGTGAGAGGGGAAGCGAAAGAGAGAGAGAGAGAGAGGGGGGGGGGAGCGCAAATCAATCTTCTCCATGCATGCCCATAGGTTATAAAGCTGTCTGGGACCTCGAAGACTGGGCAACATCACCTCCTCAGCGGTGCGCACATACATAGGAGAGATACTAGAGCGGGGGGTAGGGAGGGCTCTGAGCGCCTTATGAAACTCCGGGAAACTCCCAAAACAAGCAGATTTACGAGGGTGCTAACTTTAAGTAAACGGGAAGAATTCGAGGGATATATTCAATGAGCAGAGGAGAAATAGAAGGGGGGCTGTTTATTCACTCTGCGGCAGTTCCCAACGTTATCTATCATCGCCATCATTAACCTATTGCTGCCCCCTTCTTTCTTGATGTCACCCTGAAAGTTGGCGAGAACCGGGGAGAGGGGGGTAGCGGCAGCAAGACCGTCTGGATCGGTAGTGACAGTAACGATAGCTATAGAATTATGAAGCACAAGAAGAAGAAGAAAGATAATAAGAAGAAAAATGAGAAGAAGAGAAAGTACAAATGTGGCAGAGCACACACCATATATACCATTTACATTGTCGATCTGCCAACACACTTTCGCCAATACTAATACATTTTGCCGACATGCTCTCCAAGGTGAAATGCGTATTATTCCTGTGACGACTATTCCCTGCTTCTTGATGATGAAGAACACCAGACAACTTGCTCGTTCTTAACTAGGTGACACGCAGCTCGGTGTGCGTATCAGTCCCTTCGAGGCGGCGCCAGAAGAAATGGAAGGAGGGGCGACAGCGACTCGGAACCGATCATCATTGTTATCACCTCTGCTCTGTAGCAATGTGTCGGTTCTCATCGATTGCTACGTCCCGACGCTAATGCCATTGGAAGAGCAGCGTCATCATCGGTTGGCAATACCTGGATGCAGCTATCGTAAGCAGGTAGTAGTAGCACGGTACCAGAAAGAGAGACCTGTTTGCCGCCATGGAACGTATATCTGCTGCCCGTGCTTCTTTTGAATCGCCTGCCCTGCCATTGTTTGAGACGACGGCACTCGGCGCCATTTTTCTTGGGCTTTGGATTATTTTTAAATGATGTTTCCACACGAAACAGGGATTTAATAGGAGTTACTGGACACGCACTGTGTTCCCGACAGCCCTTGGTTGCTATTTACCACCCCATCTCTCTACTTATACTCTACCCCTCTCTCTGACCCTCTGTCTGATGGCCTGCACCTTCTTGATTCAGCGTTGTACCGAAAATGCATGGAAGAAGCAATGGGTGTGATGAGGGAGAGCGAGGCCAGAATGCCACCCCCTGTTCGTTGCATCGTGCATAGCACCCAATCCAACGAAGAGGCAGCAGTGGTGAGTGATAATGCTAGAGCTAATGTGATGGTAATGATATGAATGCAGTGTACTGGGGAGGGGGGGCACATGGGTTGTTCATGTCAGGCTTGATGACGATCATCGCGTAACGAGAGGGTGATGGAAGATAAAACATCTCGAATTTCAATACCAAACCATCGTTGCAGGCCATTGTCCTCTCCCTGTTAGTGTATCACTTTGATGAAAGGCTCCACTTCATTACGAACTCCTCGACGATTCAAAAGTGTCCTTCCACAAACGGTGAAGACAGGCACCAGACCCCCAACAAAAAGATTTTAAGGACGCAATTTGCGGCGCTCCAAAGGTGCCCTTCTCCTCCCCCCCCTTCCTACTCGGCAAAGTCCTTCTGCCTGATCTCCTATTCGAATTCTACTTGGAACAGGTTTATTCCGACCGCAAATCCCCCTCGGCGTCTGCTCAAAACTATCTCCGCCACTTTTGAAGGGCACGAACAACGGAGAAACACCACATCTTTGCCATCGAAAACAGAGGTTCCAACGGCAGATTCATCATCTCCTCGTAGCAGTGGTGGGGGGCGGCGCCGGCGGCGAGGGCCCCGACGCAAGAGAAGTGAAAACCAGGAACGTGCTACTGTGACGACCACCGCCGCTATTGAATAATGAAATCACGCTAATATGTGCACATGCATGGTGTAGAGAGAAAAGATGAAGGCATGCCATGCACATATACAATTAGTACATGCACGCAGTGTACTGTAAAGTGTGCAATGTGATGCCTTGCTGAGAACGCGAGCGTGCGTGCATGGCAACGTGGCGCATTCCCTTGCTCTGTGGCTAGCTAATACAAGCACGTACCAACGTAACGTATGTTACTAATGCACTTGCTCTGGTGTTGCAATAACACATGCGAGTAGCAGCATTCCATAGTCCATAGCTAGTGCATGGCACAAGATAGACAGAGCCGTGCCAAACAAATGAATGCCATCCCTGAAAATGTGAACAACTCACACGCCATAATACAACTGCGAAAATTCTAGATACTTCATGCAACATGAATCTCATCGCTGCGTCATATGAAATCTTCCTCGTCGTCGCTGCCACTACTGCTTCCACTGCTACTTCCGCTGCTGGTGGAGTGATGATCGTTGCAAGGGGCTGCCTCTTGTCCACCCTGAAGAGCTTTTTCTATGTCGGGATGCAGCATTGCTATACCCCCGAGGTCCCGCAGCAGCACCAATTTTCGCAAATGCACTAAAAGGAATGCTTCCATATCATGAATCTTCCTTGCCGTGTAAACCTCGTACCAAGACCCATTGACATGCTCCTCTTTGATGTGGTTGACTAACGTCAGCACGTTCTCACCTTTCGCATCCCTAGCTCCCACATTGCACTTTCCGTGCTCTACAAGGAGGCGGACAACAGGAAAGTACAAGTTTCCGACCGCGATATGCAGGGGAGACCAACCGTCCTTTGAATCGGCTGCGTTTCTTCTTGAGTCCACGTAAGCTCCGCTATCAATCAGGCACTTGACAACATCAGGATTTCCGTTTTTTGCTGCTATGTACAGAGCTGTCTCCCCCAATTCGTTTGCACTGTCTATGTCTATTCCTGGTCGTTCCACCAGGAATCGGATCATGTCGAGCGAGGAGGACGTGGAGGAGGTGCAGAGCATATGCAGGGGGGGGTTTACTCGACGGCGATTCATTTCATCGAGGACATCTGCCCTTTTTTCGACGAGATACTTTACAATTTTTAGCTGGTGCTGCACCACCGCCTTGTAAAGGGCTGTCTCTCCGTTGATCCTGGCATTGATGTCAACCTCGGTGTTTTCAACGAGGTACCGAACTACGTTCAGATGGCCTTGGGAAAGGGCTCGATGGAACGAGGACGCAAGCGCCCTCCTTAGAATTTCCTGCTCTCTTGTATTCCCACTTGATGTTCCGCTGCGGGGTCCCTCTGCACTCCGGGAGGCGGTGCTAGAGGTGCCTGCATGCATCACATAATCAGCTGCTGCGAGTTGAGTTGACCTTGTGCATCAGAAGGACGTTAAGAACAAAATTATTCATTTAATTTCCATGATAAACAGTCATAGATCTGGTTGTCCACCTAAATCACCCAACGCATCGGTCGAGGAACTGTCGAGAAAATGACTCACTGGCCTAAATACTTCGTAAAAAAAAAGGCCTATATCCTAGCCTCCAATTGCACGATTCCGTTCCATTAACCAACCGCGTCCGCTAGTCTGTCGTAGCTTGGTTCTCAGGGGGCAAACCCGGCCCTTGTGCTTACCTGCTTTCGGAGATGTAATGGGGATTCCCCCGCCAATTTCCATAAATTTGTCCTCCGTTTTTCCCCCTGCGTCTGCTTCTTCTCGTCGGCTCCCAAGAGAAAAGAGAAAGAGAGACAGAGCACGCCTCCACAAAACGCCGAGGGTTTCCTTCCTTAAAGCCGAAGCGGAGATTTGTCGGGGGATCCCCCTAAACCCCCGCAACTTTTGGCGCGATATTATCAAGAATACCGGGATTTGTCAGAATTCCCCGTTTTCCCGTGACTCTTTGATACCCCCCAGCACGTCTAGATTTACACATTGCAGGCGGAACCGCGGGGGGCAGATTGATTGAACGAGGGAGCTGATCCACGGACCATCCCCTACCAACTCCGCGCTCTTTTCTCCTCCTGCCTATCTATCATCCCTCTGTGCAACAAACACAGCGACTGATCCCAGACCTCCTCCCCCCCATTTTACCCCCGAAACGATCGGTCACCTCGCGCCGTTGAAGCGAGAATCTTAATAGAAGATATCCGGCGACGACAAGATTGATGTGCGCTCCGTCATAGGGGAGGATATCATTATTAATGCCCGCCGTGACGAGAAATACTTCAGGTGCGTAAAAGTGACCTGTCCTAATCGTATGATGGATTGGCATTCAAGGCTGTTTGTCTAATCATTTAAAATGCTTAGGGTGAGACATGCTCTCATCGTCCTTGCGATGATGCAGTGCCTACTAGCAGCAGGTTAAATGATCTTCCCGCTCCTTTGTGCTTTTCTTTCTAATCACGACCTCAATTAGAAATGCGTTGTTACACACCGCATGTTCCCACAAAGAGAAACTTACAAAAGCATTGGCTAATCAATATTCGATGGCTGTAATTTTACATCATTTCCAGGTATTTTTTATGGCTGGCCTTCACTTTACACAATGCTCTTGGAGGAGGGGATATACAGCAATAGGTTCGACAATCCAGCAATCATCGAATAAGGAGCGAATTTGGAATAATCCCCCCCCGTTCTTTCCTTCCACAGGTGTCCAAACCCAAAGAAGGTCTGCACGAGACAAACGCTGGATGTAATACTTGCCTCATTATATGTTAATTTGCTATATTCAGAGCATATATCATGACTTCTATGCAATCCTGTATCTCTCTCTCTCTCTCTCCCCCCCCCCCCCCCCTCTCTCCCTCTCTTTCTTTCTTTTTTGTGGGGGGTGTGTGCGCTCGTGCGTGCGTGCCTGCGTGCGTTTGATCGTGCTTTTCACTATGGTAGCTCGGCTTCATCTACACGATTGGCGGGTGTGCAAACTTGGCAGCTCAGCTGTTGTGGGGGTGGATCTTGGACCAGAAAGGACCTCGTGTTTGCTCGTTTCTTTCTGTTGCGACCGTGTTTATCGGGATCATCCTCTTGGGCATAACGGATAACCAGTTCGATGTGCTACCCTATGCGATGGTGTGCATCGCTGTCGGCGGGCCTGGCGCGTCTGTGGCCCTTTTTCACCTGAGCAACTTATTTCCAACGGCGAAGAACAGCGTTCTGTCGCTGTTCTCTGGCGTGTTCCAGCTCGGGTTCATGGTTTTCATGGTCTTCAACACCCTGACGACCTTCACGAGTCGCTTCGTCATCTGCATGGTCTACGCGGGGATGTTGTTCGTGATCATGCTGCTCGGCCTGGCGTTTTGGCCGGAGCGCTCCCTCACAGCACCGAGGGAGGTCGACTCCGACGACGAACGGGAGGCCTCGCAGCCCGGGCACATGAAGCCTACCATGACGCTTAGCAACTCACCGTCCTTCCTACGCATCAACCAGTACGCAGACCCCTCGAAGAAGCGACTGCCGCAGTTCATGGCTGCTCCAAATCTGGGGAATCCTATTGATTCGCCTGAGGCTTCACCCTTCCGCAACACGCAGCAGGGTCTCCCCCCCGCCTTCACCCCGCCCAACTACGGGCGGGCGGCGCGAGAGCTGTACCGTGTGGATTCGGATATCTTGCAGATGGCCTCCATATCTACTCCTACTGTCAGGAGGCAAATCAAGCGTATGAAGCCGCTGCTGTGGAAACAGCTGCTGTCAGTGCCGTTCTTCTGCCTCTGCGTCTGGATGTCCACCAACCTCTTCTTCCTCAACTTCTACATCGGAAATGTCGCGGACCAGATGTTCCAGCAGGCGGACGGCGAGCAAGTCAACGCGCACCACTACACGACCATTTTCACCACCATTCTGCCCCTGGGCGCGTTGGCGATCCCTGTCTATGGATGGGCTACGGACCGACTCGGCCTACCGATCGCGGTCATCATGAGCACACTCTTCGGCATCGCTTTCTCGGTCACTTGCCTGATCCAAGACCTATCGCTACAGCTGCTGACGTTCATCTTCTACTCACTCTTCCGGACTTTTGTGTTTGCTACCTTCTTCTCCCTCGTGGCCAAGGAGTTCGGCTACTCGTCCTTTGGGGTGCTGTCAGGACTCATTCTGTTCGTGGCCGGGGCTGCGTGCCTCCTCCAGTATCCAGTGCGGGAGTACGGCGTTCCAAACGAGAATTTTGACTTGATCAATACCACCCAGCTCGGCGTTGTCGCCATCGTCGGCATTGCCTTCTCGATCTACATCACTATCCACCTCAGAGATAGCACCCCAGCCGCCGTCAAGAGGAAGAAGGTGGAGCTGGAGAAGAAAGAGAAGGAGAAGAAAAAGGGAGGCTATGGGAGCATGGGGGATTTGAAGAGGCAGAAGAAGGCCGTGCCATCCTCCAAGAGGAAATCATAGGCAGAGGTAGGAAGCTCTCCCTTTCTTTTGGTGGTGGTACGGCACAGAATGAGCGCTGATGATGGATCGACGCTATTCTCGGTGAGTAGGTTCGACAGAGTTCACACATCGTACTTTCTGCTGCCCGACGGTGCATTTTGCTACCTTTGCCCTGCGATGCATGTAGTGCCTATGCAACTTTATACATCTAGATATGCTGGACTTGAGAGTGCTTGAACTTGCAGGACAAAAGAAAGCTGCATGTGTATCTTGTCGCCTAGATGTGCTGAATCATGACCGGTTAGTCTAGTAGTGTATGCTGCATTACGATACGATGCCTGCTGCAGCGTAGCAGCCTGCTAAATGTGCAGCTGCACATTGACTACGTACCGGCACATATCCATTGTACGACACGCGCGATGGTGATGTTGGCGATGTTTGTAGATTCACTGTGATCATGTGCTGTGACTTGACTGTGCTTGTCAGTTGTCGACGCGTTTGAACAGTGAAGATTTTTGCAATGTTGCATGCCGACCATCGGGGTCAGCATGATTCTTTGGAAAAGTGGAACTGAGCGTTGCTGGCATTGCTAGAATTGGTTCGTGTGGGAACGCCATGCGAGCTAGCGAGGTTGTGTTGCGCATTGGATGGTTGTGCGATGCAGATGAAGCAGCCTTGCGCGTCAAAGAGGATCCACGCCAAAAAAGGCATCATTCTCGCAAAGGCTTTTGCGTTCTGAACCTGCAGCAGCCTGCGATGGACGCAGAATGTTCAGATTTGCCAAGGCGGCTTCCCCTGGCAGCGTGAATGAACAAAGTCTTGTCGCGAGCTAGAAACGCAGCGCATGTCTTCATGACTCATGACTCATGACAGCCCTCACCAGTGTCAGAGGGCGGCCAAGCCCTCACATGATGTCATCACAGTTCAACCTGCTGAACACAGCTGTCTGCTACCTTGCTTCCATTGTCTCACTACGCGCACACCGCACCCGACGCTTCAATGCACGCGATGCCTTGCAATGCATTGCACACATGAGCCTGATTTTTAATAGCGGTTGACTGCAGTAGCAAGCTAGGCTGCATGTTTTTTGCTTGCAATCCGGAATGGTATTCTAGTGTCATGATTGTGTGCAGATCGATATATTTTCAATTACCTGTACATTTCTTGCATCATGGTGTGCATACGCGAATCAAATGGTGTGATCACCGCTACTCTCCGCATACAACTTCGCTTCTCTCCGCAATCTCGCTTCCTCGGTATAAGATTATTGAGACGGAGATAGAATACTATGTATCCGTTGTTACACTGCCTGCCTCTGCTGTGCCGCAGGATTCAACGCCCCGAAACAAAGCTGCAGCTATCTGCCCAATGGTCCTTCTTCCTTCCTGGCTCCGAAGTCAAGTAGTACTACCAACTTCACTGACCGCCCATGAACATTGGCTTGGTATCTATGGAGGGGGAGGGGAGGGTGAGAGGACGATCATGAGAAGATATCAATCACAACTCAGCAGCAACTAATCACGACATCATCACCATCAACGATATCATCCTCATCCTCATCCTCATCATTATCATCGAAGTCAATTTACTACCGGGGCCTCCGTAAGCTCCAGCTTGCGCACCCATCCTCCCCCTCAACCTATCGGCCCCACCCATGCCGCCATTCTGCATTGGAGGTGGTCTTCTTATTCCCTCGTGGAGAGATAGCTGTTGCTTCATCTTCATGTCGATGTCTGGATTAGATGCATATCAATCAACAACAAATGTACCAGCGACGAAAAACACTCGCTGCTCCCCCCCCCCCCCACTCGCTCCGAACCCAATTTTAAAAAAATCTACGGACTAGGAGGCTGCCGAACGATGGAATGGGGCCCCTCCATAATGACGTCGCGTTCCATCCCTCTTGGTCCCGGTGGCGGCAGTTGCTGGTGTTGGTGGAGTGCTGCCTGGTGCTGCTGCTGCTGTAGTGCCTGGTGCTGCTGCTGCTGCTGCTGCTGCTGTGGAGGCGGCGGGCCATTATTTCTCATGCTGCCGTTCCCTACATTGATTTCGTTGTTCTCCGTTTTACGCTTTGCGAATTCAATCTCACGTCTCCTTTCAGAACGAGCACTCTGGAAGGGGCAGGAGGGGGGGGGGGGGGGACACAGTAGCAATGAGCAATAAACCATCTGTATCGTTCTTTGTCCGTTGCTTCACAAGCACTGAATACTGATCTGTTTCTGTGCTATTTACTCTTGTGGTTTTGGAGTACCTCGACAGATTCGATTTCCTCCTTTACTAGCTCGAGCCTTTTGCTGTGGAAGAACCTGGGATTGGGGGGTAGGAGAGGGGATGTGTAAGTGACAGACACGGCACACGCCGATCATCGTCATCACCAAGCTTGTTCGCTGCTAACACAGTTAGGGATTTGGGCTTAATTGTCATCTCGATAGGTCGAGGCAGTGAGGAGAAGGAGGAGGAGGAGGAGGAGGAGGAGGAGGGGGAGGAGGAGGAGGAATCAATAGAAAGAAACACAGGCAGCGGCACGATGACGATGACGAGATGGCAATGATGATGATGATGATGATGATGATGATGATGGTACTGACCACTGCTGCGAGATCTCCGCATCCCAAAGAGACTCCCACCCCACATGCTGGGAGCAGTCCGAGCGCAGCTTGTCGCAGAATTTGCACCCGTCCGCTATCACACACACACACACACACACACACACGCACGCACGCACATGCACAGGAAGGTAAGTTATCACAGTTTTTCCACACCGGCCTACGAACAAATGAATAGACGGAGGAATCAATTACCAGTGATGATGCCCCTCGTCACCCACGGCAACAGGGTGTAATTAGCACCATTGGGGGGGGCAGCAGTGTTAGAGTTGCTCTTAGATGGCGAGGAGGAGGAACGCGTGGATATCTTTTCGGTCTGGGGATTGGGCGTCGTCGTCGTCATCGTCACGCGTAGTAGTAGTAGTAGTAGTAGTAGTAGTAAGAGTGGAAACGTAGGAAGGAAAAACCGATGAGAAGAGGAAAAGAAGAAGAAGAGGAAGAAGAAGAAGAAGAAGAAGAAGAGAAGACAAATGCGATAAGAACAAGATCGTGATAGAGCGACAAAACACCCCACTTCCCCATCCCCTACTTCCGGTCCCTCGCCATTGCAGCATGCACGATTGCACATGATACAGTTGCTCTATCTTTCCCTCGCTTGGCCACCCTTTCGAATGAGGATTCTCCTCTTCTTCTTCTTCTTCTTCGTTTGGGCTACTACTACTACTACTACTACTACTACTACTTGCTACTGCTATTTCACTACCTTCACAACAGGTGTATTATTATTTTTCCGTTGTTGTTTCTTCTCGACCTCCATGGAGTTGCTGGTTGCTGCAGATTTTGGCCCTGTTGCTCCTTCATCTGCCGGTGGGACTGCGGCTGCTGCTGCTGCTGCTGCTGCTGCTGCTGCTGCTGCTGCTGCTGGTGGTGGTGCAGTGCTCCCATTGTCTGTTTTTGCACTGTCACCAGCAGTAGCAGTAGCATCAGCAGCAGAAGCAGCAGCATCTGGAGAGGTAGAGGCAGCTCCTCCTCCTCCTCCTCCTCCTACTTCAGTGTTGTTGCTATTCTCCTTCTTCTTCTCATCATCCCCAGCGGTGGTGTCTTTGTCCTCTTCCATCGCCTCTGGCCCTCCTGATGATGGCGATTTCGCAGCTGCTCCTGTCGTGGTCACCGATGCATTAGGGGCGGCGGCGGCAGCAACATCGCCGTTAGTAGCAAGCGGTTGCTCTGCAGCCTTTGAGTCCTCCTCCTTTTCCTTTTCCTTCAGGAGCCCCTCCTCACCCATCTTGTTCTTTCCTTCCTCCCCTTCGCCCTCCTCCCCTCCCTGGGGAAGAAGGGGGCAGCCGCAGATCTCAAGTTTCTGCTGCAGTTTGCGCTTCCTGATGATCTTCTTCTTGAGGGTGGAGGAGTTCTCCTCGATCTTGAGCACCTGCTGCATTGCGCACTCGACCAGGTGCTTCTCGAAGTCCGGTATCTTTTTGGAGTGGTGAGTCGCAGTAGTAGTTAGTAGTAGTAGTAGTAGTAGTAGTAGTAGGAGGAGGAGGAGGAGGAGGAGGAGGAGGAGGAGAGAGCAAGAGAGCAAGAAAATGGAGGAAACATGAGAAAAGGAGAAGGCGCTGATGATATGATGATATGGTGATATCCTGTAAAGGAACCTAGGGTTAACATGTGTACTCTATTAATATCTCACACGTGGACCTATCATCAAACGATAACCACTTTTATTAATCTGTGTCCACAGGCTTCATCAAATGATGAAAATAAACGATATTTTGCTGAATAAAAATTATTAATTGCCAACGTACCGGGATGTAGCCCTTGCTGACAGGACATTTAATGCAGTGCTCGCTCACTTCACGCAGCTGCCGAACCTGAAAACAATGATTGATGGTGTGATATCTGGGGATGATAATAGTGTTATGGTGATGATGTATTGGTGGTGGTTGTAGTAGTAGTAGTAGTAGTAGTAGTAGTAGTAGCGGTGGTGGTGGTGGGTATCGTGTTGTCGGAGTGTAGCGAAGTGCTCACAGTTGGGCAGCATTACATAGATGAGTAAACCACGAAGATGGAGATAGAAGAGGGTGAAAAGGAAGAGGGGGAGGAGAAGAAGAACAAGAATAAAAAGAGGGGAAAGGAGATAGACGATGAAACTACTACCTTGTTGATCCCCCTAAGAAGGTCATCAGCCTTTTCATCGCTGAAATCTGGAATCTAAAAATGCGAAGAAAGGAGATGTCGTTTTATTCGTTGCCACCCCCACACATCTCCTCTTCTCCCCTCCTCCCCCTTCTCTCTCCCCCCCACCCACACACACACAAATGCGATGTTGTTATCACACCTCGGAGCCTTTGTGCTTCTTAAGGAGATTTTCCGTTTGCAGCTCTAGCGTCTTTCTACGAGCGAATGCAAGGCCTACCCCCCCACCAAAGGAACACAAAGATGAGAAAAAAAGAAGTAAGTCGCCACCCACCGGGTGTGTATTATTCAATATTCCTCCTCCTCTGCTTCTTTTCACTGCCTCGCAGACTAATTCTCCCGAGTGTGCGGAAAGGGCGATTTCTGTGGACATTCATGCATACATACCGGATTTTTTAATCTGCGCAAGAGATTGAGTCCTGTGGAGCGAAGCTTCGATCTCGAAGGCTCTTTGCTTGAGATGGGCAATTAGCTTTTCGTCTCTGTCATCGGCCGTCAGGGAGCTAAGGTCCAGGTTGGCGCCCAGATCTTCGGCTGTGATGGCGTAGGCGTGGACATCGACGCTCAGCGTGTGGTCTTTCGTTGAGACACCCATCTCAGCCTGCAAAACACGATTACAACGCGTATAAATATAACATATAACACACACACACACACACACACACACACACACATATATATATATATATATATATATATATATATTAAAATATTTATACATATGTGTGTGTGTGTGTGTGTGTGTGTGTGTGGAGAGAGGGGGGGGGGTAAAATACAATAGATTGTGTGTATGCATTTGTGTTCCTTTGTAGTCGCTACAGGCAATGATTTGCACATATTGCAAATCAGCGTATTGTCGTGGTATCGTTTTTTGTTGTGATGATAATGCACCGATGCCTCGGAATCAGACGGCTCAGGGTCTGGTATCTTGGGGATCTTATTATTATTCTGCTCCCCATTCCTGCCATCAGCCTCGCTATCCTGGAAGTTAGGAAAGGCATTGCGTGAGCATCGACACTGATGGTGGCGACGACGAGGACAAAAACAAAGAAAAGAGCAATGTTCCTTTCCCCCACTAACTCTTCCCCCCCCCCCCTTCCTCTTTCTTGCTTGCACATACATGCTACTGGTTTATCTACCGAGGTATCGAAATTCGGTTCGTAAGGCTGGTCGTTTGAGGTTTGCGCCTTGCGGACTTCATGTCGCTTGATACGCTGACTCGGCTTCCGAGAAGGTGGTCGATATTCTGCAGACCCTCGTGCCATACCGCCACTCCTGCTCGCAGCGCTGCTTCCTTTGCTTTTTCCCTTTTTTCCCCGATCCGTCTCTGGAGGAGGAGAGGAGAGATGTGTTATAATCAGATGAAAACCCTCCAGTTATCACACTAGACGAAAAAATAGAAGAAGGAAAAGGGGAGTATTACTTTCTTTTCTCTTCCTCTTTTGTTTGCAAGGCGGGCAGATGAAGTTCTCCAGCCTAATTATGGTAAAAATGTGTAAAGGAAGGGGTTTCAGTCTGGAAGGCAGAGATCATAGAAACAAGAACAATATTAGAAGACGACGAGTACGACGACCTTTCAGCTTCGGCAACTGTGATGTTGACGCAACGGGCATGGAACCATCCATTACAATGATCGCACCTGAAGCAATTTTCACCATTTTGTGGGCGGGGAGCGGAGTCATATGAATATGGGTGATGCGTACCCAATCATGAAGCGACGGGAATCATAAGGTTGCTGGCAGATGCAAAAGAGCTCCGGTCCATCGTCCTCCTTCAAGAAAAGACTGTTAGACGATATCTCGGTAGAAACAAACAATGTCTCTGAAGGCATAAATCCGGCAACACAACAGTATAGGCGATGGAAGGACTTTTTATGGAGTAGAAGCACGTGTCGTGTGACATCCATTCACTCCGAGTGATGACTTCCCAAAAGGGTTATGATCTATTGCGACCTTCGCCTTGACAGCAGACGCCTTATCTTTCTGGGTCGTGCCCCTTCTCCGGGCATTCTTACTGGACATGGTGACTATGAAGGAAGAAGAGACACTCTAACTTTGACTGGATTTCCTTCTATATTAATGAAAAACCATTTCTTAATTATTTTGATCCTCCAATGTGAGCTTGGAAAGGGAGGCGCTAAGTTATCTAGGGAATGTTCTTGTCAGTCGGGCGACTTATTCCTTTCGAACACGTTCAGAATGCACTATTCCAACTTCTTACTTTGGATATCTGGTTGCCTACGAAGAGATGTCTTTTTCACAAGAAGATCCGTTCTCCTAACGAGCCCTTACTGCCTGGCGAGGCGTTGGTTTAAGGTAGGGTTGGGGGGAGGACCGTGTGCCTTCGAGTTTTGGCCCCAGCCAATGCTCTTTCCCGGGGATACCGATCATATCCTTATTTTGATGACAAATACAGGGCATTTTATCCATAAAGTAGACTACATCTTGGAGTTCAAGCTTCTGTTGGGTCCCGCAGCGCACGGCTCTCACGAGTACAGATTTCCCAACTAAAAAACCGCGAGATATATTTCCTAAATTGGGATTCCAGGATAATATTGAGCTCTGGGACAATTTTCTATGTAATCTTGCATGTGAATTTCTGAAAATTCTACATCCGAATGGTTTCCCCATCACCTTAAAAACTTCATGATCCATGGATTCTGGCCAACCGAGAAGGAGACGACAAATTCATTTCTTTTTTTGTAATTGAAGGTTGTCAAACCGATCAACAATACCTGCGGCAAGCTCTTCAAAGAATGGAATTCGATGTGCCGAGGAGTAATCGTTCGAATTTCATGTCGCAGAGAGAAATTTAGTCTTGTTCAGATGTGGCTTCGTTGAGAAAAAGTCCAAATAAAACACATCGTTGAGCACTGATCTTTGCGAGAAGTTGAAGTTATTTTGTAGATTTGAACAAGCGATTTAATCTATGAATTTCTTCTCTAAACAGATGACAACAAAAACAACATTTTCCACAACACTTTCCAAGTTTACCCCATCCCACAAAGCCATGGTCCAGACCGCATTGTTCCTCTCCTTGCTGGGGCTTGCGCTGAGCTTTGACCCAAGTACAAGCAACATTCTTCAAAATCGTCCTAGGGTCGAACTTCACATACATCTCGACGGCTCTGTTCCTGTACCCTCCCTCTTCGCCATAGCTACGGAGAAGGAAGTACACATCCCAGGCATTGGAATCCCAAAGTAAGTTCCTTCTTGCTCTTTAACTAATCCATGGCTGATTACCTCCACTTTGCTGTTTGTCAATAATAGGAGTACGGCAGATATTTGGCGCGCGTTGGACAACGTGACCTCAAGTTGGCAGCGTTTTGATGTAGTTAACAATATCATCGGAGGCGACCCTGACTCTCTCGCCTCTGTCGCTGAGGACTTCGTAGCCAGACAAGCTAACCAGGGAGTAGGGTGAGAGCCTTGCATTGAAAAGAAGATTGCTTCACAAGATGAGAACATGCCAAACAGAGCACCGCCCAACAACACAACACAACAACATAAAGGTACACCGAAGTGAGATACGACCCTGTACGAATGGCCAAGTCAATGTACACCGGGAAATCAATTTCGGAGGAAGACGCGATTAAAGCCATCAGTGGTAGCAGCAGCAGTAGTAGTATTAGTTGTTGTTGTTACAGTAGCAGTAGTGTAGTATCCTTTTTCGCAAATAGACCACATATCAGCAGAAAGAGGGGATTATTCGGATAGGATGAAGGGCCGTAGAGATTTAGGCGTGGCAAATGAGTGCAGATGAACACGACAGTATTTTACATACATTTATGATGAAATTCCGCCATAAGAATGGGCATATTAATATATATATATATATATATATATATATATATACTGAAACTCTATTTGTAAGAATGGATCAAAGCAACGCCTCCTCGTTCCATTTTTTTTCTACACAGTAATGTCTCGAACAAATTATAGGCGGCCTGCGAAAAGGCGCAGAGACTCACGGTGTAGCAGTATATTCTCTCCTCTGCGCAATGAGAGGAACAAATGCCAGCTCTTGTGATAAGGTCACGATGAATCTCGACTGTCTTGAAACTAGACGTGAGAATTCAGCACCAAAGATCCGAATCCGCGCTTTCTCATCTCTTTCCGAGATTGATTCGTGTGAAATTTATATGCGTGATGAGTGTGATTTGTGTGTTTGCTCTGGCTGATGAAAATGGTAAAAATGATGCAGGTAGCGCAGCTAGCTGACCGATTTCGGTCTTTTGAACTCGGGGGAGTTGTAGGGTACACAATGAAGAGCATGAATTACCCCCCTTTAGTGAAGCTGTCGTTCTTAATATTCCTGCCCATCGTTTATCGTGATGGTTGCCTTTATGTTTGTGGTTGGACTAATTTATTGGTGGTTGCGCTGGTTTGCTTGCCGGGAGCAGTCTCGACCTTGCAGGAGACGAGCCCGACTTTGACAACGCACCATACATTGTAATAGCGCCGAAAGCAGATGATTTATTTCTCGAGATGCATGCCCCTTTCGAACCTGCAGTTTCGCTATAATTGCCGAAAATGCTGCTGGTCTTTGTTGTCGTGAATAATACCTGCATTCCTTCTTCAGCTGTCTCTCTTGGAAGAATTTCCCTATTGTATCCCCTAGTCAATTTCCACCTCATTGTATTATTATTGTTACTCATCCTCCTCATTATGTCAATTATCTAGGAGTGCTTTCGCAAAGCTAAAGAGCAGCTGGGACTCAATACAACTGTAAGCGTTTCTGCTGTTATATTGAACACTTTATTTGTGGGTCGGTGTGCCTTTGTGGGGTATTTGTCGTTTCGATCTGCACTCTCATCGAGTCCCTCGTCCATTCGTGTATTGTCGCTCATGGTCGTGATAGGTTCATGCCGGGGAGGCGGTGAGACCACATGACGTACTCACAGCCGTGCGAGATATGAAGGTCCATTCGCATGCAATCGCCCTCTTTCTCTCGCACACACACACACACACACACACACACACACATACACAAATCATTTTAATATGTATCAAAAATTCACAGAGATGTACATCTGATTTCGGTTGTCAGGTTGATCGCATAGGGCATGGTTATGCAGCGACTGAAGATGCTGAGGCTTTGAAGGCACTAAAAGACTATGGCGTCCATCTTGAGGCGTGCCCTCCGGGAGCGAACCGCCATCATGTGATCGATGCAATCGGTAAAAAGGAGCAAACAGATTATATTGACAGCAGAAGGAGAAAGAAGATATATCCATGATTCGCACAATTGCTACTCAACGCGTTCTCATTTCAATTCCCCTCCCGGCTAAGCTCTTCCCTGACCATTGCATCCCATTGCATCCCATTGTCTTTTGCGTAGGGGTATACAAAGAGATGAAGCTGAGTTTCGGTCTGAATGAAGACGACCCGACGGTTTACTTCGAGAACTGCACGATGGATTCGGTCGAGGCTCTCACCAGGGAGCACCTGTCGTTTACCGATGCGGACATGCGAAAGGCTTACGCAGATGCTTTCGCGGCTCGGTTTGGACCTCATACGCCAAAGTGAATACTGCTAGACTGTGATCGATGGTGGACCGACGCTGCCATCTAGCCATGCATGCATCCGAACAAGCAAGAGATAACTCACATGCTATCTTCACACGACTACGTCAGAGGAGTACAGCATGATCCCACCGGTGCTGCGGCAGCGTGCGAACACGCGTATGCACATCGCATCATAGCACGCCGTACGTATGCAAAGCCTAGACGCACGCTGTCTCATGCACGTAGCCTGTTGCTGCAACGATGCATGCCCCGTGGCATGTAATGTCGTCAATACCATGTCCCAGCTCACGCATAGCAGTGCTAGCTAGCTAGATAGAGGGGCGGTCACCGCACATGACTCTAAAATCGCATACGCCGATGAGCGCGTGTCGTGAACCAAGATAATGCATGTTTATTCACTTGTAGTATTTCTGTATTTGTCGATCTCATGATGGACGCTATGACTGCTATGTACACGTGCACGACGTATAGCAGTACGCGCGGCATGTGTGACGCTATGAGAGTACGTGTCGCCCACATCACTGCACGCACAGCTAGACAGCGAGCATCGATTTTTAGAAAGTAGAAACAAGGAATACGAGCTACATGTACGCAATGCAGGTATGCATGATGGATTTTGTGTCCATAAAGTTAATATAGCTCTGCAGAGCTCAAGGGTTTATAGCGCATCGCACCACACATTTGGAGCGTTGCGTCCGTCGTATGGGCATAGCGTGTAGCGCGTAAAAAGATCGCAAATATAATCACGACCTGGACTACATCAATGTTCCGTTTTCCATATCGCCTAGGCTCAGACACCCAGCGCGGTTGTTTCAACTGAATCGAACGTATCTCTGCGCAACCTGCACATTTGTGATTGGAAACTGATTAACTGGCTTTCCATTTATCGGCCTGGTATTCTTTGTCGTCGAGAATGCTGATCCTTTTGATGTTGGCATCACATGGACTGAGTATATCTTCAAAATTGAGGGCGAATTAAATCCGTGCAAGCTGTTGCCGGCCGCCTTCTTACATTGAGTCGTTTCGGGAAGAGGTAGTAAAAGGTGGGCCCTTTGGTTCAGGCAGCTGTGCATTTCATGCAATTTCTCATAGCTAGCCAAGCGTGTCTTCTTCTTCTTCGTCGCTTGCCTTCTTCTCGTTACCTTGCTTCCCTTTAGTTTGATCTCTTCTCTCACTTCTTCTCCCCCCTCCTCCTCTTCACCGGCACCGGGATCACCATCCTCCTCCTCCTCAACGCTCTCCCCCGCAGCGAAGTCCAGACGCTCGACCCATTTCCGAGAAAGAATGCAGACGGCGCGAGGATCAAAAGTCGGCAGAATGCAGACGCCACAGCCAAAAAGATCCCGGCATGGCGTTACATTTACGCCAGCCTCGTACCACCGCTGGGTAGCGAAGTCCAGGTATTCTATGTCTTCGGACATGTGGCTTGTAGCGTCCGGAGACGTGGAGCAAAGCCTAGAGAAGAGCCACGAGAAGAGTGACCTGCCGCCATCTCCTTGCTTCTGTGTCCGCCCCCCTGCTACGAAAAGTCTACTGCCGTTCAGAGCCATGCACACCGAGAAGTTGTCGGTGCGCGGTTTCAGCATGGATGGTGCCTCGATGCAGTGCTCTCCTCCCCCTTCCTCTATAGGCCCCCCCCCCCTCTCTTCATTGCCGCTACTCGCTAGTCTGAGGTCATAGCGCCACACTTTGGCGGTGGCGATTCCCATACATTTGCGTGTGATGGTCATGACCTGGTCCTTCGTCACAGGATGCCTATTCGTCAACATTGAACTCCCACCAATGATGTAAACAGCCGTGCCATCAGGTGTAATACAGACTCGGTGCCCCCCAATTGGAACCTTGAGGGGTTTCATCTCCCGCCATTCATACTCCCACCTCCCCGACCCCATCGTGCTCTTCTTCTCCCTGTGCTCGTTGCCCCCCTCCTTCTTCCCCTTCCTGGTCAAGTGGCAGCAATACACCCTCGAGGAGTAGGATATCGCGCTTGAATAACCCCCGGCGTTTCGCTCAAACGCTCCCCCGAAAGAGTAGACCCGGCTGCCATCAGGGCTAACGCAGATCTCGCTCTCTACGACTCCATTGTCAACGCCCGCTTGCTTCGGCATCTGGCAGATCTCTTCCCAGAGGCAACTCACCGTGTCGTAGCTCCAGAGGCTCCACGCAATGGATACGAAGATATACCTCCCGCCAGGCGCGGCACAGGACGAAAAGAACGCTCCAAACTTCGCCATCCGGTCAATGCCGACGTTGATTTCTTCTCTGACGCAGCTCTCAAAGGCCTCTCTCATTCTCGGCGTCCCAGATGTGAGGATCGCCGCGCCGCCGCGAGGAATATGGTCTAAGAGCGCTGTGAGGGCAGTCGCGCGCGCGTGCATGGGGGGGCGCTTCCGGTGCATTCTAACGTGTTTATTGTGCTGGTTTGGATGTGGCTGGTATTGTAGACACGCGGAGATGCAGTCTCTGTACGGTTGCGGGGTGTTTTGAGGCGCGGCAGGAAGTAGGGTGCCAGAGATGATGTCCCGGCCTATCTTACTGAGCGGTTGTAATTTACCTGTGCTCTGGTCGGAATAAGGGAGCCCGCCTTTGGTGAGAACCTCAATTAGCGTCACCCCAGCAGCCCATATATCGGAGGACGGTCTGAACTCCAGGTTCATGATCGTCTCTGGAGGCATCCAGGGCCATGGGAGCGGCTCCTGCTTGGAAGCGGAGTAGCAGCCCTCCGCAGAGCTCACGGTGAGGCCGAAGTCACCGATGGCAACCGTCCAGTCCGACCGCACCAGAATGTTCCGGCACGCGATGTCTCTGTGTATGAGATTGTTGAGGTGGAGGTGCAGCAGGCCGAGGAAGAGCCCCCTTGCGATTGAGTAGAACTTCTCTGGCTCCGAGAGATTGAACTTGGTGTGCAGCTTATCGAGGCTTCCCAATTCGCAATGCTCCACCAGAAAGCACTCCCGCCCATCCCGCATCACCACGCCGTAGAAATCTAGGATGTTCGATTGTCTAGAGGGTGGGGGGGAGGAACATGTCCAAAATAAGGCGATTGCATGTACCGAACATTGGCTACACGGTGACTGCGGATAAAAAATTGAGAAGACATTATCAACACGTCGCATGGAATAATTAGGAGGTTACAACATTTTCGCTTCTTGAGTGAAGATAAAAAGTATCATCTGTTGTCACGATTCAATCCATTACCCAGCAACGCTCATGAGGCCCATCATCTCTGCCTTGTACTCCTCGCCCGATATTTTACTCTTAGGGATCTTCAGAGCGACCTGCTTCTTTTGGTCAGAAAAGACTGCCTCATACGTGTGAGCAAAATTCCCCTTCCCTAGCAACCGAACTACTTTAATATCCTTACTAGAATACATGAATTTTCGGGACTTGGGTACTTCTTTGCTTCTGCTATTGTTGGATTTATCATCCGTATCATCGATATGACCGTAGACCTGTCCGACAACATTAGGGGTATATCCATGGGCTGGTGCCCTCCTCTCCACGTAGCAGTCGTACGCAATTTCCTATGATAGTTACGAGGTAGCAATATACGTTATTTTAAATTATTGATTCTCAGTAGCACACATATACACACCAGCGGGGGAGAGAGAGAGAGGGAGAGTTCCGACAAACTACAAAAGCAGCCACTTGATATTCTTTTGGAGATTCAACTTTCTCCTTTCTTTTCTTTGCATCCTCTTTTAGAGATTCCACCTTCTCCTCAAGAGCTAGAATTTTCTCTTTGCATTCTGCGACGCGCTGCCGAAGGATCTCATTTTCTTCTTCGAGCGTTAACGCACGTCCTTCAGCCCCTGTCTCCCCGTCATCCTGTAAATCACATAGATGAGACAAGTTGAAGCAACATATACTTAGCGACTAACACACCTCCTTGTTGTCCACATCGTCTCCGTACGGTACCACCATACCATATTTTTCAACTTCCTCCATGACCTCCATTGAGAAGATACCCTGGAAAGTGAGTACGAGTCGGACGCCCAACACACAAACTTGCATGCTGTTTCCTATAATGCGACAACCTGAAACACCGAGAACAGCTCTCATTTTTTGCCTTTCAATTAAAATACCAGAAGTCTTGTCATTTGGACAGTGCGACACATATACAGAGGTGGCGCTCCCTGAGGACAGGTTCTCACACGAGGCACATGGCTTGGAGTGCTTCTGAAAAAGTAGAACACACACACCTCTCCTCCTTCCTTGCACACTTTCCAGCCATTCTCTCTCGGTCGATGCTGCGAACTTTTCGTGAAAATGGACCGAAATTCCTCCATATTTTCTCATGATGCTTGACGTAGGGGAGGAATATCAATTGTCCTTCGAGGGAATAAAAAAAACTACCAACTACTTGACGAATCTACACACGAAAATAAAGTGCGAACGGCAAAAAAGCGCAAATTGACGCCTGGTTTGCGATAACAACACAAAAGCTTTGCGTTTTGAAAAAAATCCTGAATGGACAGGGAAATAACATCTGAACGAAGAGACGAACAGTTCCAGCTCTAAAGTTAGTCTTGACAAACATCCTCTTCCGGAAACATTTACCTCAAATTCAATTCTACGACTTCCGCTGTTTACCTTGACACGTGCAAAATCGCGGATTGGTCAATCCTGGTCAGGAGAGTTTTGGGCTGGAATATTTTGGGACAAGCTAATTATTTGTTGCGAGTGCATAGAGCATTTTATCGAAACGCAGGGCATTTTAATAGAAGTCTACAGGTTGACTTTCTTCCTAACAACACATTAACGAAACACCACCCCTCTCCCTTCGTTGCGCTGCCCTCCCCCCCCCTACCCCTCTTCTGCCTCAAGGTAAATATGCAACCATGAACACCTTTTATTTAGATCGGTGCATTTGGTTCTGCATGTGATTTCGAAATTTCCGGTCTAGCATTATTCTGCTTTCGCTCGCGGTAGTTATCGGAAAATTATTTCATTCTTCGGTGGGATCATCCGACCTCCGTCATAAGTGGGAAAACCGCCTTTAAATTACATAGGCTACTTCGCACGTAGCCTAAAGGGTAAAAATATTTCCCTCAGCGAGGATGAAAGAAGGGGGAAAAAAGGGGGGAGGCGAACACTCGAACGAACATCGATATGAACACCAATCAAACCAACGCTGCAAAGACGAAGTGACGCGCAGAGTAGGACGCAGAAAGTATATAGCCAGCTGCCTATCGTTGAATTTGATCCTTCTGCTTATGAGTTCACCACTATACGCGTAACAGGCATCAACTGAACATATTCTCGTCCGTAGGTATTCGAACACAGTAGGTCAGCCTTTGGAAGAATGGGAGCTTGTTCTAGCACCAGCTCCATGGATAATACGCTCGGCACCGAGAACACAAAAAATAAAAACATTGCTGTCAGTTACCCTGAGGAAAAGGATACAAAGGCACTCCCGTCCATCTTCTCGGAAGACAACCCGCTCTATTGCAAGAGCGTCGCCGAAGCCGAATTCCACGGCTACGGGAAGCGAGCCGCAGCAACAGCAGGAGAACCGGCAAATCATCATTCGGATATAATCCACGGGTTTGGAATGAACTTGAAGGTTGGCGATAAGTGCGACTGCAAAGACATGACTGGTGCTCCCCGCTGGAGGCATGTGACCGTCATCGGCTCTTCCAAGGATGAGATCAAAGTCCGTTGGGAGGGCTGGAACTGCAGCTGGGACGAAACCATTCGAAGATCCTCCGTACGGTTGCAGCCGCGCGATTCAATGAAGAACCTGTCGCGTAACTACATGCAAGGCGATAAAGCTGGATCTGCTGCGCACGCCGCGAAAGGGCTCCTCGAGCGGTTTGGCCTCGGGCTGGAGGTGGGCGATGAGTGCGACTGCCTCGACAAGAACAAGTGGAGAAAAGTATCGATCATTCAAGCCAGTAAGGAATCGGTCAAGGTGCACTGGGAAGGCTGGGAAGCTCGATGGGATGAGTACATCCCGCGGAATTCCTCCCGACTGCAGCCCTTGGGGACGCAAGCAGCAGCAGCCAATGGGTTCTCGAAACACGATGATTTTACGGTCAATAATACCGTCAATAATTCGAGGAAAGACGACCAGGCTCCTCCACGAAGGAGGGGGTTTCTCAGCGCCTGCACTTCATCTGAAAGGGAGTTGAAGAGCTTGACGGAAAACGCGCAACAAGCAGTGAATCTCATCCGCCAAGTCTACAGCGTCATCAATACATCTGAAAAGTAGGAAGGCGGTGTGGTGGCAGCAGCAGCAGCAGCAGCAGTGTTACATTATTATATTATTATTATTAGTAGTAGTATTAGTGGTAGGTATAATTAAGAAAGTCAACAATTTTTTTGAGTATGACGAAGCTATAATATTGACGACGATTACTTCACTTCGATGCTCGCTCACTTCAATTATTGATAATTCCCCTCCCCTCTCCTGCTCTCTCAAGTAGGCAAAATCGTTCTATGGATGAAAAAGCCGCAGAAGAAGCTCAGACTAGTCTTCTTTACGGAGAAATAAAGCCAGAAGGTGTCGGAGAGATTTTTTTGGTGTATTTCCCTGATTCATGCGCACTGATCTGGGAACCCACGCCCATTCCTTCATGACCGTACAGTAGAGTTCATTGGGATACCGCAGTCTCCTCCTCCTCCTCCTTCTCCTCCTCCTCCTCCTCCTCCTCCTTCTCCGCCTTTTCATTTCATCTTCCTCGTGATCATCGTTATATAAGCGTTTACAGCGTTTACAGCATCATCATCATCATCATCCTCACCGTCACTCATCATCCTCACCATCATTACCAGGGGTGGAGTATATGATGGACCATTCTCACATGAGGCTTGAAAGCGCGAAGGCGATGGTAGACATAGGCTCTGGTGTTGGCAAGCTGTCGATACAGTGCTTTCACCAATATAGGAACATCAACACGGGTATCTAAGCTCTCTCTCTCTCTCTCTCTCTCTCTCTCTCTCTCTCACACACACACACACATAGGCACTGCTCGCCCACCTGTTCGCACTCACACACACGGTTCATTTTATTGTTCTCCACTCTTACGTTTCCCCTTCGCTCCCTTCCAGTGATTGGAGTGGAGATTTCTAAGGATCGCTACGCTGTATCCAAGAAGGGTCTGGACCGCTACGAGCAGCTTCTTATCTCGAAAGGAGGAGTCACCACAAAACGGTGCGCAGCAAATGGAAAGGGGGGGAGGGAGGGAGGGAGGGAGGGAAGGAGAGAGGATGCGGGGGAGGGTCTGGCCGCCATTGTGATCGCTATCGTGTAAACATCGTCGCCATCATTATTGTGTAAATATCGTCATCCATATCTCACTTTTTCGTCTTTTTCCATGGGAGCTTTGGGACGTGGGAAGAAGTGGTTATAGCATAACTTCCAGTCCAGAAATATGTACATATATATATATATATATATATATATATATGTGTGTGTGTGTGTGTGTGGGTGTTTGTGACATAGGTCCCGAGTTGATGGCGCTTCCCACGACAACACCGTGCTCCGTACATTCGAGGAAGGGGTGGAGGAACAAGTGGTGGAGGGGAAAAAGGGATCGGCAAAGAACACGTCAACAGCACCGTCATTACCCACAACTCAACGCTGCCGCACCTTGGAGCTTCACAATCAGGATATTGGAAAACTTGTGGAGCGTATCGCAGAGCTGCAGCCCACCGTCGTAACTATGGACGTGGCCTTTGCCAAGCTCCCGTCTGGCATCATAGCAGCTCTCTGGGCATTACCAAAGGGAGCTCGCGTGCTGACGTTTGAGGAGATCTCGAGTAAGTGGCCTCATGGAAGTAAAGCCTTTCCATTTCGCCAGATCAACAAAGGTGACAGATACCTCACCAGCTGGAGCTCCGGCCACCCTTTCAAGATGTGGGAGAAGCTCTACTAGCAGAACAGTTTGGAAGCACGCGAAGAGACCAGCGTTTTGGGAGGAGGTGGTGGTAGGGTAGTGATTCTGCTACTCCTTGTTCGTACCTACCTATTTGTCGGAATTTCCCAGCGAACAGCCATCTCTCTCATCTTCTATTGGCCCAGTCCTGGTTAAATGAGCAGTGATGTTATTTTCAGCCATCATCCATCATGATTATTACCAACACCTGACCAGTTTTATATAGTTTTTCCGTTTTTTTGTTTTTAGTAAAAACGTGGGGGAGGGGGAGGGGGAGGGATGGGGAAGAGGATACTTAAGGTCCTCTAAAGTTTTTGGATTGAATATTGTAATCAGGCATACGAATATAAAGTGATTGTAAGAAGCAGAATTATAATTTATCACTACTATAATATGTTGTGCTATAGAGCAACAGAAGTGATTTAAATATATTTACGTGGAATTGCGTGACGAGTTTACATTTACATAGCGCGGAAATAAGGTAACCATCTAGACATATACTAGAGTTATCTTGCAAATGCTGCATTGTCACCTTGAAACTGATACACGAGGCTCATGTCATGCGACACCGCGCTGTGAACTGTGGAAACAATGAACACATGTCCATGTAGGTGCAATGCACATCAAGACATGTTGGTCAATGTCCAGACACTAGTACATGATGTGTGACAGATCGCATTGACAACACATGCGCATGCTGTGTGCTGTGTGCAGCATCTGTTGGGGACAGATTTAGACATTGTTACATTGTTACGTCTAGACTAGCTAGCGTGGCAGCTGTGATCATCAGAATCGATGCACATTGCTAGATCTAGAGATTGTTCCGGCCACTGGCTAGCAGGCGGAACGGTGCCCTGTAGCCACAGACACGTCATCACATCTGAGCAAGACATGTGGCCCATCACATCTAGCTAGCTAGACAGCACTAGAGCAGCACGCATCTCTAGATCTCTTCCAGGTCTAGCTAGCTAGACGAGCGCGCATCGGCGGACGCACTGCATGCTGCTTGACTGGCGCATGCAAGCTGCCGCACATGGCAAGCACACGCTAGCACGTGGCCACTCCTTGAAGCGGTGGAGCGCATGGCGCATGCTGGCATGCATCGCATGAACAAGCACGTGTGATTCAACGTGTCTAGGTGTGCACGATGGGGCGGCAGCACAACACCACACCACACCCCACACTTGATTTCCCATCTGCCGTCAGCAGGGGAATGACACAAAATTTTCATTTCAAAAATTCACCTACTGACGACCTACTGCTGAACTGAACTGCTAGAATGACATGGCAAAATTGCACGAGCATGACATGTCAAGTGTTCCACATTTGATTTCCCATCAGCAATCAGTAGCAAAATGTGCGAAAATGCGCAACATGAAAGCTTTGCCTACTGACGACCTACTGCTGAACTGAGTTGCTAGAATGACATGATGAAAATCACAGGCACATCCCATGTGTTTTGTGAAAACAATCTTTGTTAAAAATGACACAGCAAAAAATCATCGCACTGTTGCCCGTCACTGTGGTCTTTGCAAGGCCATTGAGGGGAAGTTCTCTCGAAATGGAACACGTTGCAATGGATTTTCACGTCATCGTTTTTCGGCCAGAAGTAAGAGGTCTCTCCAATGCGGAACATGTGCATCTGTCCTGGAACAATTCTCATCCACACGAATTTTTCGTTGATTCTTTTTGTCGAATGAACCGCGGAAAAAGATGTTCGTTTCGCTCCGATCTGCTTTGCCAAGTCGGAAACACAGTGCATCTTCAAGGTGTGACTCTTGGCATCAGCAACGTCAATGAGATGAAGCACTTTCTCCCCCTTGAATCGATGGATGCGAACTGCATCGAATGCTGCATTGTTCCACACCAGAGGCACTGCCCAAACCTGTTCGCCATCTTTCACATCCTCACATGTTTTTTTCAGATCTCCAGTAGTTTCGCATTCGTGGACGGCATGGGCTTTCCAATCAACTGGAGCATTTTTTGAGTCGCAGACGATGACCTTTTTGTCTTCTGTTTTCATTGCTGCTTTTAGTTGAGCTAAGAAGTCCATCTCCACTACCCAGCCCATGAAAGAAGGGTTTTGAAGGTTTTCGGCAATGTTGCATCCCATTTTCACCGCCAAAAAACTGTGCTTGATCACCAGTAGCTTCAACACGCATTTGCTCACGAATGCTGGATGTTCATTTGTCACCAATCCCGGAGTCTTCAAAGTGCACACCAGATGGTTGATGGCGTCAGCGCTCTCGTGTCCCGCGTTGCCCTTCAAAAGAGATTCTGCGTCTCCCACTTTGTCAACCATCCGATTTGTTTGATCCTTCACTGTTTTTGCATCTGTTGCAAACATCCATCGTGCAGAATGACCTGCAAAATGGAACTTCTCGCGGAGCTTCTCGGAAAATTCATTCTCCTCGTCTGGACAATCGATGTGCGCACAGACTTCTGTTCGGAATTCCTTGTCCTTTGATGCAGCAAGGTGTTGCTCCAATGTCCATGGATGCATTGCATGGCGTCTCACTTCATCGAAGGCTTCTTTGCCAGCCAAAGACTTTGCAATGATGTTGACCCGTGCTTTGTCGCAGTGGCATGATTGCTCAAGGGCTTGATGGTGCCATCCATCTGTTCTCAAACCATCGAGCACCACGATGTCTGCTTCACCACCATTCAAGGTTCCAGTTGCTACCAATCTCGAATTGTTCACTTTGTTGCCCAATGCTCGAGGAAACTCGTGCGCCAAGCTCCTGTTCGGGTTTCAACCCAAGTTGGAAGGAGACTTGAACGGCAAACGCACACCCATGAGAGAGGAGAATGTCGCAGACGACATTGACTCTCGCATTCAAATTGTGAAGAAGATGAGACAGTTGTTCCTGACGGATGGATCTGAATGGAGATTCTTGAAAAACTTTGAACGTGATGACAAGACGGGGCAACTGAAACGATGCAAAGTGGGGGATCTGGTGTGGTTGCACCGTGACGAGGACCGTGAAGGGCATCGTGTTGCTCCGCATTTCGCGCTGAAAAAGACTGGCCCCGTCCTGATCACAGCGAGCATCAGAGATTCCAACACTTGCAGAGTGGAAGATCCTGAAACAAGTTGTCGAAACGCAGTTCATGCAAAGCACTTGTCTCCCTTTGGCACCTTCACAGCATTGCCAGAAGCTGCAGTGCCACCACAGGATGAAGCGTCTTCATCTGAGAGTGATCCAGATCTGTTCAATGATTCATCGGGGGATGAGGGAGAAGAGGATGATGCTGACATCAGTGCACGTGACGTTCTGATGTCTGCTCGTGCACGCAAGGCACCTGGTCGTGGAGCCTTTGTGTCACATTGAACTTGTGATTGAAGTCCAAGTTTCCAAGTGTTCCGTCCAGTTTGTGCAAGTGCACCAAGAATGCAACGTCAAGTTGGTTTTGCGACGTCCGCAAATCAAAAAAAGGGGGGAATGATGTGACGGCGGAAAGTTCAAAGGAATTTGACCGTTGAAAGTGGTCAATCAAGTCAAGTCAATCCCGTTGAAATGCCCTGCAGTTTTGGCAGTTTTGGGTTCAGTTGGTGCTGTTGGTTGATGAGCAAATTGAGTCATCAAATGGGAAGCAAGTGGTTTGGGAAAAACCAAGTTTGTGTGCACGCAGCTGCCTCGATTGGTCAATGGCAGCGAACCCGCATTTGGCAGTCAGTTCGCTAGAAGTTTGAAAGCGGTCAGTGTGTTTGTTTGAGCGTGCACGTGCGTGTGTTCTGAAGTCACCAATGTCATCAGGGTTTCATTGTTCATTGGAAAGTTTGATTGTTTTTGCCAAATGAGTGGCGACGAGCTTGCCAGTTTGGCAGAGGCAGAAGCCGACACTGGGAGGTTGCTCTCAGTTGTCGCAAAGTGATGCAATTTGCAACCCATCCAGGGCCTTTTGCCATCAGTGCATCCATGATGTGATGTGTGATTTTTTGATCTTGATGCTGGTTGAGTTCCCTTGCCTTGACCGAACTTGATGACAAGTTCTTCAGCAGATTTTCTTTTGCATGTGTCCATGTCAGACGATGTTGCATGCAAAAATCTTTTGTTCTTCAAAGATCTGAATTGTTCTTCCGTCAGCCCTTTGTCTGATGGCTTTCCGTTTTTTGATTCAAACGTTCTCATTCATTGTTTTGGGTGAGAACAAGTTTGCAGTGTTTTCAACGATGCTCTGCTGTGGATTTTGCCATGTCATTTTTGACAAAGATTGTTTTCACAAGCACATGGGTGGAACATTTTCATCACGTCATTCTGGCAATTCAGTTCAGCAGTGGGTCGTCAGCAGGCAAAGCTTTCACGTTGCGCATTTTCGCACGTTTTGCTACTGATTGCTGATGGGAAATCAAGTGTGGAACACTTGACGTGTCATGCTCGTGCAATTTTGCCATGTCATTCTGGCAATTCAGTTCAGCAGCAGGTCGTCAGTGGGTGAATTTTTGAAATGAAAATTTTGTGTCACTCCCCCACTGACGGCAGATGGGAAATCAAATGTGGGGTGTGGTGTGGTGTTCTGCTGCACGTGCTGGCGGCAGGGCGACATTCTCCAGTTCTGATGAGCGATCTGGCCAGTTCTGGAGCTGCTCTGGAGCTCCTCACCAGAGCTAGTTCGAGGCACTGCATTTCGTGCACTGCAAACGCCTTGCAACGTTTTGGAAATGTGGTTTTTCATCATTGTCTTTGTCTTTGTCCAGAGCTAGCTAGCTCCAGAGGCCCCCAGCTCCACTGCTGGACTGGACTGGTGGACTGTGCTGGCATGCCAGCACTGCCAGACTGGAGCATGCAACCATGCACGACACTTCCAGACTTGCCAACAAATCTGGAAAATTGTTTGCTGCAACGTCATCACAATGATCACAAACCCAGACCATGTGAGACCAGTGCCAGAGCTGGAGAGCAGCGCAGGTTCACCGCGGAAGACGTGAACGAACGACAACAAAAACACAAACAACGAGCTTGTTGATGTGCATGATCTGAATCTTCGCCACAGTCAGCATGCATGCATGCATGCAATGAAGATCATCGTGGACAATTCGGAGAGTCCTCATCTCACTCTCCACTCCAAAATCGAATCAGCCATTGTCGATCGGAGTCTTCGTTCACAAAGAACGCGGGATCTTTCTGTCTCATCCTTTCGCTTGCACACAACAGGCTCCATGTACCGATGCCATTGTCGATTCAGTTGAATGAATGAATGAATGAATGAATGAATGAATGAATGAACAAATTGATTCCAATGGTGCAAAGGATCATTGAATTGGGAGCTCACAAGCTTCGGGTGGGGCAAGCTAGACGTGCCAGAAGTGCTCACAGATTTCTCGGGATTTTGCAGTTAAAAAATGTCACAGGATGAAAATTCAATGCGTTTTCATAGAATTTGAAAGACGTTAAATCCATCGGAGAAACATCCAACCCAGTTTGTCACGAGCATTGAGCTGGAGAACCCCATACCGATGTAAATCTATCCCGGAGGAGGGACAAAACGCTGAGAAAAATCACCTTGAGACATTTAGGTGAGTTGTATCGTATCTTAAAATGCCCTGCATTCCCCCTACTTGCAGTGATAATTATGGTTCTTTGGGCTGAATAAAGGAAGGCATCGAATCTCATCGACCGGAAGCCTTCTCCTCCCTCCACGTACACTTCCTTCACACCACAGCGCGCTGCTTCATCCCTCCTAACCTTAATTCCGCGCCTGAAAAGGCAATACTTTTTTTAGGAGACACAACCAATGCTTACCTGCGGGGTGAAACTCTGCACGGGGCACACCAACATTGGTAAAGCTCGATAGTGATACGAAAGGAAGGAATGTGCATGATGATACCTCCCTCTCACCCCTTTCCCTTTTTTCGGAACGCACGTACAAAGCGTATGCCTTTTCGATAATATTCAATCGTCTTAAGTCTACATGGAGGCGGGCCAGAAGTCGCCGACTGCGATCAACTTTCGCACGTCATCCTAAATTTTACATCACAGAGAGAGAGAGAGAGAGAGAGAGAGAGAGAGAGAGAGAATGAGGAGTGGAGGGGTGCAAGAGTAAATTGTGCATATATATAATTTTTATCGATCATGCCAGAATTCTCTACATACTCCCATACATTTTCCTCGTGCATGACATTCCATTCGGTTGACGTCGTTCGCCATCGCTTTGCATGTGCCTCCATCCCTTCACACCTCTCCAGCTAAGCCAGTGCAAAGCTACATCAGATCTGTCTACAAGTCGAATGGGAACACACACGAGGTGCTGGAGATAATTCTCAAAATCTCCCCTTGGCCATCGTGTTGCATTGCTGTTGCATTGATATGCGTGTTGGCTAATTCTGCCCGCCCCTCCCTCCCGTTCAATTTGGTAATAGGCCGAGAAATATGCCATGGAGAAGCACCGCCAGCGGTAAGCTCGTTTAGCAGTAGTGTTTCTATTCTTATCCGTCCGGTTTTCATACCAGTACACATCTTATACTTGTTTTCTTTGTCGCTGATAATGGGATGGGGATGGTTGCACGTAACGTTACAAACACGACACCATGCTGTATGATAATCTTACTGCACAACTTCCCAGAGCACAATTCGTGGGCGGACTGAAGGAACTTGATAAGGTGTGTGGGAGATGTACGGCTAACCACTATTATTCTTATTCTTATTCTTATTCTTGTTACCATCATTATTATCTCCTTCGATGATAGTGATGATACTGATGATGATGAGTGAAAACAACGAGACCCTCCACCTAATTGATCTTTCTTTTTATCCCTCCCCCCCCCCTCCCCCCCCTACTCTCTCCGCGGCTATATATAGAAAGTGACCCATATAGATGCTCTGCTAAAAGAGGGAACAAGGTAAGAGCCAGAGTGCTAGTGACGTTGTGTTCTTCCGTGTTGTATTATATTCTGACTGTATGCTTGATTATCTCTTCTGACTATGTGGCTGATTGTCTCTCCTAACATCATGCGCGTGCTCAGCTACTATCAGTACTTGCGTGGCTTAACAACTCGGTTTCGAGTCTCCACATCGCAGGTAAATGACAAAAAGCAGCAGCCTCGAAATCACGAACCGAAATAATGCAGGAGCCGCGTGTATATATATTGTTAAAATTCGTGCTGTAAGCGCGCAAAGCACTGCACACGTCCTCCAGATGCACACAGTCAGGCGTTACACAGTGAAAACCGTATTTTGCATTGCAGGCTGGGTGGGGGTACTCGCTGAACCCGTTTGCCCAAAAATCGATTTATCTCCAGTTTAGTTGGAGCGACGCCTATCAGGAGGGCGTCAAGGTAGTTAACAACAACAACAACAACAACAACAACAACAACAAAAGAAAAAGAAGAAGAAGAAGATATCGATGATGATAAGCAAACATAGTGCTAGTACATTGTTCCTCCGTCCCCTCGATCACCTTTAATGGTCATCGTCATCAACGGTCATCATCATCATCATCATCATCATCATCATCATCCGCATAGCCCCCTCTCCATCATCAATTTAACACCACCTCATCTCGCCAGTTCCAGTCCTTCGATCCGCAGCACGAGAAGGCCTCACTCCTCTATATCCTGGTATTACGCTGCTTTTTGTGGGTGGTGGATATGTAGATGTGTGTGTGTGTCTCTCTCTCTCTCGCTCTCTCTCTCTCTCTCTCTCTCTCTCTCTCTCTGTGTGTGTGTGTGTGTGCGCGCGCGCGCGCGCGTGCGCCTCCC
>ADNK01001271.1:0-38903 GCA_000320545.1 Bigelowiella natans CCMP2755 | reverse complement strand
TTTGTAGCGGTGGCATCTCCAGGGATCCACTGGCATAGCATCATGATGGATGAAGCTCTTCCCCGTTTCGGCCCGATGAAGTCATTTGTGTCTCCTTTCTCTAACTCCAAGCTACTACTACTAGTACTAGTACTACCAGGCCACCTCTCCTCTCACTACGAAGGAGCTTGGTGGGGGAAAATATTACATATTGCATTAATTAGATTACGTAGTTCACTTGGATGATAGATGATTTTGGGCCTGCAACACCGCCAACAGCCCAGAAATATATGTGGTAGTGTTAGTCCGGCTATTATATTTACGTTTTGAGGGATAAGGAAACCCCGTGTGATGTATTAGCCCCTTTGCTCCCCCCCCCGCCCCCACCCCATCCTTCTCAGCCTCTTTGTATGACGCCATTGATTGCGCCCCATCTCTATACCGATGTTCGCTGGTGGTCGTGTACGGGCTGACTGGGCTGCTGAGCCCCCCCCCCATGGCGCCTGCCATCGTCGTTGTCATCATCATTCCTCCGGTCCCGCAGGGGATCCTGCGAGAAATGTCGCCAGCCATGACCAGAGTATTGGAGATGGCGCTTGCAAGCCTGTTCAAAGCCTGAAGGAGCAGCTTCTCATCCTCCTCATCCTCCTCCTCCTCCTCCCCCTCCTTCTTCCTCCTCTCCTCCTTCTCACCTGTCATCTTCCGCTGTGCCTTTCCCCCCTCACCCCTCCGTCTCATCGACGTCGTTGTCCTAGATCGCGCGGGTGGGGTTGGAGGGTTTCGTTGCTGCCGTCGATGGTGATCATGATGCTGCCTCAAACTTTGCTTCCGCTCTTCTTGCGACAGGTCCTGGTGGGGGGGGGAGCGGTGTGGGAGATGTGCGAACAGACGCTTGGGAGGTTTCGGCGCAGTGGGCACGGTGACACCTAATAATGGATGACATGGATAGATAGTAGAAGGCCATTAGATTATGTGTGTCGCTACATTTCCAACCGCCAGCGTAATGAACAGCATGTATTCTATTGTCATCATTATTATTACTATTATTATTATTCTATGACAACTATTCGATAATGGTATTATATATATATATATATATATATATATATGCGTGTGAGTACACGGATGACACTGGCAGCGCGACACGCACCCGGATCGAGAACGACGAGCGCCGCCTCCTCTCCACCGTCTAAGCCGTCCTCCTCCCTCCTCCTGCTGCTTCCCCGCATTTCCTTCCGAGGAGAGTTCGGTGGGGGGGTGGTGCTTTGGACTGGTAGCTTGCACCCGCGTATTAGCTCAGCCAACGAGCCCGCGGACATAACGCCGCCATCGTCTTCGTTGAATGCATCCAGCTCCGTTCCCCACCCCTCACAGTCGCAAGCTCGCAGGAGAAGCGAGTGGAAGGCGCGGAGGCTGCTGAGGCTGAACACGAGGGGCTCTATGCTGGGGGGGGCGGACGATACCGACAAAGACGGGGAGGAAGCATATAGGAAACCCGATTTTCCTCCTCCTCCTCCTCCTCTTCCTCTGCTCCTTCCTTCCTTAGTTTCCCCCCTGACAAACTCGTACCCGTCGCTACCACTTCGCAATCCAAAGGGGCCAGTGTGGACTTCCCTCTCCCCCCTCGAGTACACTTCCAGCGCGGATTCCGGTAGGTCTCTGAGGTGCCGGGAAAAGACCTCGATGCGAGGGCGCATGCTAGCGATGTACTCATTAAGCACCGACTGTGGGGTCACGGAGGCGAACCTTGATGCCTCCGGCCTTGCTTGCGCCAGCTTCACGATGACCGTGGCTACGAGGTGGATGGAGGCGCGGGCCGAGTGCGAGAGCGGCCGCCAACGACACAGCTGATGGGGGTCAGGGTTCAGAATAGCGTCGACCATCCAGTCCCAAAAGAACGTGCGTAGCGAGCTTATATCTCCAGGCAAGGCTTCTCCTCCTCCTCCCTCCTCCTCCTCCTCCTCCTCCTCCTCCTCGAGGCGGTATATCTTGTTGATAAGAATCCGGAGGCCGATGGGAACGACCGGCAGGCTGTGTAAGATTCTCTGTAGAAGCCGCGACACGCACTTCTGAATTCCCTCGAGCTGCGTGGTGCCCATGTAGTTGCCAGAGATGTTGTTGTCATCGCCGTCGTTGCTCACTCCTCCTCCTCCTCCTTTTGTCTTTGTGGAAGAAGACGAAGAAGACGACGTGTGAGTCTCCAGGAGGTCATGACCCTCTGGAAAATGAACGGTATTGTTGGCTATTGCCGTCCTTGCTCCTCCCCCTCCTCCTCCTCCTCCTCCTCCGCCTTCTCCGCCTTCCTGATAGTAGCTATTGGTGGACAGGTGCGTGACAAGCGGCAGGATGGTCGCGTGGAGAAACTTTCTGCCGACCCTGGAGGCATACTCATGCAGAAGACGATGAGGCAGGGATATCTGCCGCAGCTTCACTCGCGAGCGCTTGAGGGATATCAACATGGCTTCTAACATGGCCAGGAGCTTCTTCTCACCAGATACGCACACCCCCCCGGCGTAGGGGATGGGACGGTGCAGCGCAAAGATGCCGTACAGGTCGCCCACGATCGCCTTGGAGACGGGCGCAAATTCGTCTACCTGCACGACGTTTTGTTCCACGCACAACGCGAGAAGCCTTCCCAGCGCCCTCGGCATGTCCCTCAGCCGCTTCATCAAGTCACAGAATCGATTCTTCATTTCGTATCCCAAGAAGAAAGGCGAGGACGACGACATGGATGACGTCGTGCCCCCCTCCATGGAGTACAGCGAAGACGACGACGACGATGGAAAATTACCGGCCGGGTTCGACTCGCCCCCGTTGAATCCTGCGCCAATCCCAGAGACGAATGGTTTCCTCTTCACATCGTTGTGCTGCTGCTGTCTATTACCGCTGCTGTCGGCTACCGTATCGTGGCCCTGGAAGGTCTGAACACAAACGATGAAAAGGGGATCAGGGGCAGGGAGAGGATTGCAGTTTATCGAATGTTTATCGTAAATAGTTATTCTCATTGAATCTGATTCTTGATTGTTGTTGGTCATCATCATCATTATCATCATCATCATCAATCATCATCATTATCATTGTTGTTGTTGTCGTTCCCTACCAAAAGGTCAGCGACAGCATGGTCGAGAGCACGCACTCCGAGCAGGGATTTCTCAAGACCCACGATCTCGTCGCGTACGGAGCAAAGTAGCGACGCATGAGATTGCTGGATAAATCTGAAGACAAGAAGCAGTAGCAGGAGGAGGAGGAGGATGCACATAATCAGGGATTTCGGTGACAAATTGCACAACAACATGACAGCTGGGCTGCCAGTTGTCATCAATAACCTTGAATACATAAGAGTTTGCTGCAGCTGTCGCAGGGTCTCCCACTCCTCCAGAGCAACACGCCGGTTTCTCTCCATATTCCTCTTCTTTTGCAGATTATCGAATGATGATGATGATGATGATGATGACGATGGACCCGACGACGATGGAGCCTTGGCTAGAGGCTCTTGATTCTTCGCCACTGTTCAAGTGGAACAAAGCAAAGACAAAGAATCATTTCTGTTACGTATGCGCCGGCGCATATCGGGAATTCTAGAACCCGATCATCCTCCTACCCTACTCTCAACACACCCGCCGAGGCGGGGCTACGCTAACCATTGTGTGTGTGTGTGTGTGTGTGTGTGCGTGCGTTTGCTTCAGGCTAACTGTTGTCGCGGATATATTAGTGATCGATGAGACATTTGACTGGGTTCGTAGATGCAGCTACGCGTGTAGAGGCTACTTCCGGCACTCGAAGGATAGCAAATCGCAAGAAATCATCAGGAGGGGGACGGGTGACCTCTCTCATTCCTTTCCATCATTCTTTCCCTTCAAATGCCAAATCACAATCTTTCTGACTAAGCGATTTTTGTGACAGTGGCGACGCCGACGGAAGAATCAGTGTTGGAAGAAGAGGGGGGGGGGCGGGTTCAACTGCTCCTTCCCCCATTCGTAGTTTGCCACAACCGGATGGCGAGAACGATATACTATCGATATAATATCGTAATATTTTTGCCAGAAGTACAGCACTGAGGGATTGAGAACAATGCAAACTGAAGAATCATCCTTCATCTTTCTTTCTCTCTCTGTTTCCATCGGAACAAACACCTGCGTTGCATTGCCGCATCAAAATCTGGAAATCCTAGGAAATCCTAGGAAATCCTGGAAATCCTATGAAATCACAAATAAGGATGTTCGAAATAAATCTTCGGGTTTCGAAATCCCTCAGGAAATCCCTCCCGAAGATAGAAAACGCCCTGTATTTCCCCCTTGCGTCTATAAAATTCAGCTACGATCTCCAAAAATTCCCGGCAATTTCAGATTCAGGCGGTACTCTCAGTACTCGTTTCGGTCCGAGTGTGTGACGGAGGCCCCTTCCCCCCCCCCGTCGCAGCTACATTACCCTTCCTGTTGATAAATAGCGCAGTGCATGTTGGTAAAGGATCGCCCCTTATGTTCGTCGTTGTTATGTTTTCAGCGATGAACACCCGCCTTTTCGTATTTGGAGGGGTGAGAATGCTTCATCGAGCACTAGTGCGACAACCCCTGCGATTATCTGGCATTGGTCTCCGATCCCGCAGTTTCGGAAACACTGCCGTCGGAACGAAGGATTTCAACTTCGCCGCTGCGAGCGAGGGGGATAGCATTCTCCACGGCAGCTGCAGACCAGGTAGCAAACGACACCGTCGTAGAACGGTGGTGATCTTGGGCAACCTAGTTTTTCCTGAGCATGACGTGACCGTGTAGGTTATGGTGACAATGAGACACCACGGGGGGTTGACATGGCACTGGTAGATGACTGGGTAGCGTTCATGCAATCGCAAGACGTGAAAAGGTAGTTGCTTCAGAGAGGAGTTGTTCGATCGATGATATGCTTTCCCAACAACTTGCAACGGTCAGAGTCGTTTCGTTGCTGGGCGACGACGAGCTTGAGTGGTGAGCGAGCATTTTCACGTCTAAGCCGAGATATTTTTCCACCTCTTCATCATATCATTATCATCATCACCACCACCACCACCACCATCATCATATCATCAAGCAGGAGAAGAACAATCGAAGTCACGGACGAATTATTAATTCCACGCTAGGTATGACGGGGACATCGAGCAAAAGATGAGAGATTCTTTCCAGTCCTATATCAGAGTTCCCATGTTCAAAGGTATAATTTCATTTTCGGAGGAAAACGAGGCGGCAGCAGAGCCTGATCTCTCGATTTTTCTCATTGCAATTCTGGATTCCAACAGGTATTGAATGACCCCCCCCCCTGTAACTACTATTAGGAGATGCAAAATCAAAGATTATCGATGCGATTGAAGAAGCCCGGGTCGTCAATACATTAACCATTATTTGTTAGTGTCATCGTCGTCGTAGACACAATCATCATCATCATCATCATCATCATCATCATTATCATTATCATCATCATCATCATCATATCTTATCATCATCATCATCACCGTCATGCTCATCATCAACAACCATCAGTGGCAGCAACGTGATCTTCACACTATCACATCGCGTTGCTGAAGATCGTCCTCGTCCACCCCCGCCCCTCCCCCCCCCCTCCTTAGGCTTCGGAGGAGAAAGTCGTCGTCCATTGTTCTGGCGGTAAAGCGTGCGCGATGATTTACCTGTCCACACAACGAACGAGAGTCATGATTATTTTGAGTAGAAGTGTTGAAGAAGCAGCAGAGGCAATCAATACATGCGAGTAGTAGCGTTGATGTGCGCTAATCCTGCGAGGAATTCGCACAGCTTGGCGCTTGATGATCGCAGAAATGGTGGCGAAAATTCCCCTCTGATGTATGGTGTATCGCGCTTTGTCCTCCCCTCCCTCCCTCTTTGTTATCTACCTCGTTCTTCAGGCGGAGGACGATGTGGGCTGGCATTGGCAGTAGGTTCGTAACTAATTGAATCCCCCCCTCCCCCCCCCTCCCCCCCCCCTCTCTCTCTCTCCCTCTCTCCCTCTCTTTCCCTTTTTAATTCTATCTCTCTTACCATCGCTTGTTCTCTCGACTTCTCTTTTGCTGTCATCATGATCGGCCTAATCATCATTTCCGCCATCAGCGCCGGCATCATCATCAACATAATCATAATCATTATCCTAATCATCACGTCATCGACGACAGGTGTTCTTTCCACAAACCCCATTATCACCACGGAGGAAGATGTCAAAGAGGTGAAATGAGAACAACGACAATCCCTCACCAACAAAAAGCAAGAAGAACCGGCAGCGCCCTGCTCTGTATTAGTAGACACAGTATCAGTGACACATCGTCATCGTCTTTATCTTGACCATCATCATTAGGCAATCGAAGGGCATGCAAAGAGCGCAGGAGTAAAACGGAAGGTATCAGCTATTTGTTATATATGCTTTAAAAAATACGGTGCTCGACGAGACCGCTGAAAGAGGGCTCTGGGAATGCGAAAAAAGATGATAAAACGAGAGGAAAATGGACAGTCATTGAAAGAGAATTTATTGAAGGATTCTCTTAACACCTCTAGACCTGCTGATAATACGCTTTCTCTTATTCCGCTCGTTCGTGCTCTTTCTTGGTCTTCTCCTTGTCGTCTCCCCTTCTCTTTAGGTAGACATACGGAAGCTATCCAACATCCTATCCTCCGGCAATGCGGCGGGTTCAAAGTGAGGAATCGAAGCTGCTTTCCGAGCAAAGTCTTGGTTTTTAGTGAAACGAACCCAGAAGGTGTTCAGATGTAGTAGCTATGAGGCCATGACCTCGCATACAGTTTACGCCTCTTTGACCGTACAAATCTAGAAAAGCTGGCTTCATCATACATGCATCATACATGCTAGCATACCGATCTAGGCAGGTCATTGTCATATTACCATGCAAGTTTGCTTTTTCAAGTTTACTGTCAGCATTTCCTATATGTAAAATGGATGTAATTAATCAAATTAAATTTGTTCAATTATGGTCATCCTAATGTAGCTGTGCAATGCAACGGCTACTGCGCTAATGTTGAATCTGTTGGTCTCCGCTATGATGTGTTTCATGCAATCAAATGCATGTTGTTTCGGTCTTGCGAATGTCGCGCATTTCGCGTAGCAGTGCGTGTTTCCTATATTGCTTCTCATCGCAAGTCAATCTTTTCGTTTCGTCGTCGCGCATCACTGTGTGTATTCATATGAGCAAGTCTAACAGTAAATGCTAGAATGTGCATTGTGCAACAATATGTGTCGTCAAAACATGTTGCAATTGCTCTTCACATGTTGTGCTGCGAATACGATGCGCTTATAATGGGCAAATAAATACCAGAACAGCAGCAAATAGGTGGCTTTGCGTCGCGCACAAGTAAACGAAACGATGGAAGAAAGTTGCAACGAGTATACACGACAATTAATAGCTCAGCAGAACAAGAACGGACACTCTAAATTCGTTGTTTGCGCTGTGCGCTAAAATCCACACTGCTCATTTCAGATACGCTCCACGGGACAACATCTTCCCCGATGCAGGCTTAGCCGCTTTTAGAACTATCAGATCCTCTACCGTCGTGCCCAGAAAAGATTTTTTGGAAATCTTCAATTAAATGCTTCTTTCTTCTTCCACATTCTCTCATATCATTCTGGGATCGGTAATGTCGAATTCCTCCTCTTCATCATCACCATCGTCGTCTACCAGGGATTCTGTTTCCATTCGTCGCGGCTGCTGCTTTTTCATATAAGCTCGTGACGTGGTATCGATAATTCCAGTTCTACACCGTGGAAGACCCAAGGATGAGAGGAGAGGAGAGGAGAGGAGCGAAAGGATAGAAAAAAAAAGAAAATGAGCCGTATGTGACAAGATAAGATACAGCAACATGAAATGATCGATTTACTCATTAAGAAAAACAAAGGCAATAAAGCAGCGAAAATTTGATAGCAATTGACAGTCCTGCAAAGCAAACGAATGCTTTTTGTCGAATCGCTTGTGAATCGTTCATTTTCGGCATGCAAAAGCGGCTGAGTGTTGTGATGGACGCATTTGATTGCATGATGATGATGATAATGATGATGATGATGATGATGATGACCCTTTCTGGAGATGCTGAACGAGGTTCTCTTCTCCCTGATCTATCCCCCCCTCTTCATAGAGAGATATAGCCTTAAAAGTCTTGTCTCGCCCAGCCATTTCCTTGGATAAGAGGAGGAGGAGGAGGAGGAGGAGGAGGGCAGAAAGAAAAAAGAAAAATGTGATCTAAGTCCACTTTTACATATGTGTATATATATATATATATATATATATATTTATATATGAATCCTTCCTCTTCTTCTTCTTCGTTCATGAGGACGTGCCTCCTGCTGGTGGTGGTGGACAATGGTTACCCTTTGCGACGCGCGCGCTGTGCGGCCAATTCGGTGCAGATACACCTCCCGTGCCTGTTTGACAGGTATTCAATCAGCCTTTTTGATCCAGCGGAAAGCGGGGAAGGGAAAGAACTACATCGTCGGAAGGACTACTACAAATAAAGAGCAACCGCGAAAGCGAGTGTTGCGATCGCTGTCGTCGCGCCTCATTTATTTCGGCAAATTATCGATGATTTCCCTCTCGTTAGCCCTTCGTTGTCGGCTATCATCATCATCATCATCATCATCATCAACAACAACATCATCGAGCGACACGTACGTCCTCTCCAAGCGGCATCTGGTACTGAACAACATGCGTCACCCCCTCGAAGTCGAGTCCCCTGTATGCAGCACAAAGTGCGGCAGAGATAACGATGTGATAGTGACGACAACGAGGAGACGATAGTCACAACAGCCGCGATGATATAAGAAAGCGATCACTATTATAATTTATTTCTTCTGTACTGAGCTTTCAGTATATATTGGGATTCATTGCAGCAGCAACAATAGCAGCAAATACAGCAATGGCGACGACGATGACAGAGTGTGTTCGTTATAATCCTACCGCGCTGCTGCGTCCGTACACACGAGAATACGCAATGCTCCGTTGTTGTATCGATCCAAAACCTATGGAAGAAGAAAACAACAACAACAATAATGATGATGATGATGACGATGATGATAACCAGGACTACAGCAGCTTAAGAAGAGCTCGCACTATCACATCTCTCCTCCTTTCTTACTTCTATCTATTATCAACACCCACATCATAACACGGCTTGGAGTGCAAACGGTGACGATACTAACAAGACAACGACAACAACGACAATAAAGACGAGAGGGAACCCACCTCTCCCCCTCTTCCGACTTTCCCGTGGAACACACCAACCTAAATAATGCAGGAATGACGAAGACCGTCAGTTTAGCATGATAGGTCACTGCACGTTAGTTTTTTATTTTTGATCAAAGATGTATACATCTCAAGGAAAACAATGTGCGCGAAGAGCTAGAAACCGTTGCCATTGCTGACTGAATTATTATTGTTGTTTGCGGCGATGTGGTTGCTGTCATAATCATCATTAAAACCGAACGACCGAGAAGGCGCCTCTTCGTTTGAGGTAGCTGGCAACGACCTCGGCATCAGCGATGCTATTTGTAAACACTAGCACCTGCCCGTCGCCACGTGGACACAGCAAAACACAACGACGATAGTTACAGCAAAAAATAAGAAATAGAAGAAGAAAGAAAGAAAAAAGAGAAACACGGAAGAATGAATAACTTACGCCGGCATGATAGTAATAAATAATAAAGTAATAATCATCATCATCCTTATCGAAGAGACGGAATTGTAGTGTTGCGCAAACAGAGGGACTCCCACAGCCAAGAAGAGCCACAATAGCAGCAGCAGCAGCAGCAGCGATATCACATGCATGTGTGCAGCCTTCGTTCGGGATCATCCGAAAATATACATTAAACACAACAACGACCTGACTTAGCGCCCTGAATTGCTCGGCGTCACCTTCGCTCCCCTCCTCCTTCCCTTCCCCCGCCTCGTCAATGGGTATATCTTCGATCGCTGGGACCAATCCATCTTCGGCTTCTATGCAGCAGAGTTGGCGACGAACACAGCAAGATAGTAGCAACCCATCAATAGAGGAAGAGGGAATAGGTCTCTGCTTCTTCGCACACTCGTGTCTATACTATTATAGCTCGCACACCTGTGTCACCACTGAACTCCGATTCTAGACTAGAAGATGCCCACTGTGCAAGATCTCCTAAAGATCCTCTTAGCTGTGCTGCTGTTACTCCGCTGGGGCTGCTGCCGCCGCTTGTATCATTACCATCCCCCCCTCCCCCCCCCCCCCCTCCTCACCGGTTGCTTCTGTATTGTCACTGGCGGCCTCCAGTTGCAGCTCCTCTTCCTCTTCGTAGATCTCTGCATCAATTTAAATGGGGGGGGGAGAGGAGGCAGGGGAGGGGGTGATGAAGAGAGGTATTGTCATATTCATTGCCGTCATCTAGAAGGGGAGGGGCGGGCGGGAGGAAGCTAGCATCGCGTGTAAGAATCTCGTTCAGACTTTTACATCACCATCTATGGGGGCCAGATCCATGTTGGGAGACCAACTTACAGTGAGAAAACTCCCCAATTCCTACAACATACAACGGAAAGAACGGGTGGGTGGTGAGGGGGTGTACCAGGTCGACTTGATTAAGATGATCACAGACCATATTATGTTGTATATGAGGCGTACATATAGCAGACAGGCACTGAGAACGTTTTCGGAGAACAGGAGAAGATTACGACGAGAGATAGTTTACCTCTTCCAGCACGTTCCACAGGGCTGCTAACCTAGTCTCTTGCTCTCCTCCAACAGCATCGTTGTTCTCTCCCTTGGGACTTGCTTCTTCCTGTCCTCTCCTCCCCGCCTCTGCAACGTGGAAGTTGACAAAGGACTGCTGGAGCTGGGGAGGGACCTTATGCAGCCCGGACGACGAAACGCGGCGAAGGGGCAGCGAGCTATTCCGTCTATTTGGAAGCAATAAGAGAGAGAGACAGAGAGAGAGAGAGAGAGAGAGAGAGAGAGAAGAGAGAGAGAGAGAGAGAGAGAGAGAGAGAGAGAGAGAGAAAGAGAGAGAATGAGATCATGAGGGGCCGATTAGATGATGATGACGATGAGGATGTTCGTCGTTTCAGTCGTTCGTTATTGTTGTGTTGTGTAGTGTCGGCATTGTTTATCCTTTTGCCATTCTGCTGCTGCTGCTGCTGCTGCTGCTGCTGCTATGCCTACACCCACCCTGCCTTGGAGAGGATAGGCTTCAGCTCCTCGTCCCACGTCTCTCGAGACATGGTAGCGGCAGCAAAAATTAGCTGCGCGGGTAGAGGCGACGATGATCGTGACCATGATGCTTGGTGCTTCTCCTGCGATTGTCTTTTCTTCCTGTCTATGCTGGCTAGTAGGCGCGAAAGACTGTGCCCGCTGCGTTCTTCGGAGAGGATGATCTGATTGCCATGTATCCTCGGTGTAAAAAAGCGTGCATGGATTGACACTCAAAACGAATAAGGATCATCATACACATGTGTGCGCGTGTAGGTGTGTCTTCTTCAGTAGGCGTGCTTAGAATTGACAGTATTGGAACATCATCGTTACTCGTCCATCTTAATTGCCATTTGCTTTCCCACGACCAAACAGTCTCCACTGTGTTAAGTGATGCCCCCCCCCCCCCTCCCCCCCTATACCCCCTCCCAAATCACCTGGTCCGCTTCATCCACAACGACTGCTGCTAGGCGGTCCACAGAAATGCCTAGCCCGTTTCGGGCGTTCACCTGTACAACAAAATAGATTATGGAAATGATGATGGTGATGATGGTGGTGGTGATGATGATGATGGTGATGATGACGTGTGCATCAACTAATTGTAAAATGTTCCCTGAAAGAGTGATGGGAGAAAGCCATGCATTCAACGAAAAAGGAGTGTTGGTTGGCGACCAGATCCATGGCGGATTTTGGCGTCGATATCAGCACATCTATCCCGTCCGCTTCGGTAGTTGAGGATTCCAAGAGGAATAAACGAAGAGGAGGAGATCGCAGATGAATGAATGTAGAGAAAGAGGGAGAGAAACAGAGAGAGAGAGAGAGAGAGAGAGAGAGAGAGAGAGGAGGAATGAAGGAGAACCAAAGTATCATTGGTTGTCTTATTAAAGTACAATGGTGAGGAGGAAGAGGGAACTAATGTGAAACTTAGCTTTACACACCTGCGAGCACTTCCTTCTGGTCCTTTGGCTTCATCTTTCCTGCCATCATTTCCACGCGCAGTCTTGCTGCGGCCGCTTTTGCTGCTGCCGCTGCTGCTGTTACTGATGGTAATGATGATGATGATGATGATGATGATGATGATGATGGCTGCCATGGCATAGACATGGCGTCTGAGGCAGAGATGTCAGCTAATGCCTCCGAAACCCAATCTCCCACCGATGTCACCTACAAAGCCAGCAACAACATCACGAATGAGCATTGAGAATATCTCGAGTGTTCCCACTCTTCCCCCACCCCCCTCTCTCTGTGTGCGTGTTTGGAGCACATTCATTATGCGTGTTAAGCATGCTCTCTATTAGGTGTTTTTATCACTAACATATGCAAGGAAATGGAGGATGAACGACCACAAATGCTATTTCCAACTAGAGGTCAGGAGGAGCTGTGCATCTGGCTATTTTAAGGGCTTTATTGCTTGCAAGAAATGTCTTCTCTCTATGTTATTTTTCTTCTTCTTCTTCTTCTTCTTCTTCTTCTTCTTCTTTTTCTCACAGACAGACTTGGCGGCATAAGAGATCGGTGGGCACAACAATGAGGATGGAGGGGCTCGCTATCACTGAAACGTCGAGAGATGAGGAGGAGGAAGCTTTCTTCTTCCCTTTCTGTAGCAATCATGCACACACAGCAGCAGCAGCAGAGCCCTTAGAACCCACCCGACGATGATCATGATGTGATTTCCTTGGTGTCGGTGGAGTGGATGCAGGACGCTGTTGTTCTCTCAGATGATAGGTTGTGGATGCTTGGCACCGGAACTGAACGAACTCACCTTCTGTTTGGACTTGCCCACTCCTTTACGGGGAGACCCCTTTCGCTTCAGCTTGGTTATCTGAGGCCTCCCCCCCTTTATCCCGAGGTATTTCATTCGTGATATGAGGGGTAGGAGGTACGCCAGAGTTTTGCCGCTGCCAGTTTCTGCCGCAATGAAGACATCCCTCCCTGCAAAGACGAAAGGGAGAGACAGCAACAAATACAGGCAACGGAACATTTTTATAAATTTCAGCGTAGTAGACGACGTATCGTGTGTCGTTATTAGTATTCGCAACAACCATTGCAGCAGTAGCAGCGGCAGCACAACTAGCACGTGTTCTACTGAAACTCCAACTAATACCCCTGCAACGAACCTTGAAGGATAGGAATGGATGCTTTGGCCTGTATTTCAGTTGGTTTGGAGAAGCCAAGGCTCGACAGCCCCTGCAAATTTAGAGAACCATATTGATTCTCCTTCATTTTATACGCTACAGAAGAATCAAGAATATGAATTTGGAGTTCTCGAATGGAACACGTCAATATCATCTCTATGAAGATTTTCGGTTTCTCATCCTATTCCACCATATCCGCCCCCCCCCCCCCCCCCCTCTCGCCCTGCTAAGGTGTTGTTGTGTGTGTGTGTGTGCGTGCGCGCGCGCATGGGCGTGATTCTACGATTTCACCTTTACGGTCACAGCGTCTAGTCCCATATCTTCGAACGTTTCAGGAACTGCTCCACCCAATCTGATACCGAGGCTGCTCAAATCAAGCATGTGATCTTCCGCGTGTTGCCGCAGCATATTCTTAGCATCTACTTTCATCATCGGGTCCTTCTTGTCCCATCTACGATTCTTTTCCCTCGTGATCCTCTGCTCTTTGCGGTCAAGTGCATCTTCCAAGCTGCTACTGCTGCCCCTCCCCCCTTGTCTACCCCATCGCCTCTCCTCACGAATGCTATTGGTGCCATGATGGGTTGTTTCATCTATTGCAGTTTTGGTTGTTGCTACGTTAGGTTCCCAACGACCTCCTTCCCCTCCGAAACTGAAGCTGTTGCCACGAGAACCTCTCACGCCCCTACTAGCACTATTTCGTGGAGGTTTCCTCGTTGAGTCTTCAAGATAGTTACTGTGCTTCCAATCCTCCTCCTCCGTCCTCTGTTTTTCTGGGGGACTTCCGAAAACGCCGAGATCAAGAGGCGAGAGCCAGTCATCCTGTAATACAGTATTACTCTTAGAGATTAGGATGCAACGCTTCGAAAGTAGCAGAGAGCACACGGTACCGGGGTCTCAGCCAGAGATTTTCGTCTAGGTTTGCTAGCCCTAATGATGATCAATCACCAGCAGGAATTATCGGTCATATAGTATTGCACGCTACCTTGCATTGACTTATTTTGGAATAAAGATTATTGAACTAGTTTATGTCTTATGCATTGCAGACACATATACATAATGATTTCTTCACTAATACGTGTATTTACAAGGATATGTATATGCTTGTATGTAACGTGTGAGTCGTTTGCGTTTCCAACAAAAAGGAGATCATGCCATTCAATTTTAACACCAAATGTTCCACATTGGTCTATGTAACTAATGGCGTGTGTTTGATGCAGCAATACCAGAGCATAGTCTGTCTTCTACTATTTTTTCGATGCTGAAAATGTCTTTGAGGAGCATATCGGGCTATAGGACGGAAATGTGAGCCATAGGACCGAACTGAATAGAATACAGAGCCTGGCCAGGATAGAAGCGAACCCCCAGCAGAAAGAGCGCCAGACTTCCGAGAGGGAAGTAATGACACGAGAACGATCGTGACCACGAGGCCAAGGGCTAGATTCACAACTGATCCAGCCCATCCTCTCCGAATCATCGAATGCGATCTGCAATATCCTTCAAAGCGATGGGGGCAAACAAGTAGGGTAGTACGGAGAGCGGTTCGGCATCCAGCATTTGGATCCCGACAATATCAAGATATGTTTCAGCCTAGAATTCATACCTGAAAAATACCAGTGATGGCAAACACGGAAAAGACAGCGGAAAGTTTAAAGTCGCTAGGAGAAACCCCAATTGGTCAACGAGAATATATTCAAAATAGAAAGTACATAGACCTAATTAATCCAAACCAAACAGAAGAATACCGTTTTTCCTGCTTTGTTGTCCGATTTTCCTCGATTTTGATGAAAATGGCCAAGGTCTAGTTTCCGGGGAATACATTTCGTAGTTAGTTCCAAAATTTCCAGAATCATCTCATTGGGTAGTTGCAGAATCCAGCTATCTAGGATAATTAAATCAGAAATATAAATGGAACGGTGCAGCTTAAACATTTCTCCATATCATTTCATGAATACTCATCCATCTGTCCTTAAAGACTAATCTGAAAATAAAATATTTAAGTCCGCAAAAAGAAATTAGATCCTCTAATGCCTCAATTCTGTAAATACTTTTTCCTTGAGTATGATAATTCGGAAAATAATTAGCATATATATGTTGTCGTCTTAGATAAATATATGATATTATTTCAAGAAGAGAAGGCAATTTTTAATTTATAACGCTTACGTTTATCACATTTCAACCCGCCGCGATAAGGCAAGCCTCACACGCATGTTGATATCATTCACGAAGCCCAAACGGGATTGTTCTTGGGTTTCATCACATTTACAAGGATAGAAGCTAGAGGATCAAAAAATAAAGATGATGCCTGCTGCCTTGGAAGTTCCGTGGGCCCGTGCTTGCGTTTTCTCGAAGATTGAAGCATTTTGCGAGGAATTTGCTCTTCCTCGGCAAGCTTTTTACTTCTTCTTCCTTCTGGAAGAACAGAAGTTTCTGCATCAACTGCTGCCTGTTATCCTGCAAGAGAAAAGAAGCTTTAGAAGCTCCTGCTCAAAGAGTGTGCATGCAAGAGAGAAGAAGCTTTTAGCTCCCGCCAAAGAGCTCTGTGCATGCTAAAGCTTCTAGTATCGTTTCCGCTTTGAAGCTTCCGCGCTTTTTGAAGCTGTATCTGTATTTAAAGCTGCTTCTTTTGACCTAAGTATGAATGGTGAAAAATGTCTCACATAATCTCGAAAACTTACATCCCATAATGCTATTTCAACAGATGTCAGACGACGAGAACAGAAAGGAGGAACCAGAAGACGTGAAGACGGAGGATCCCAAGGAGGATCGCGACAACGACCAGAAGGACGACGATCGCCGAGACGATAAGGATGACCGCCGGGACGATGACAAAGATGACAAAGATGATAGGCGTAAGAGGGATGATTCGCGATCGCGATCGCCCTCCCGTGGCGGTAGCCGCAGTCGCTCTCGCTCGCGATCACGCTCCCGATCTAACCGAGGTAGAGGCCGAGGAGGTGGTGACCGCGATAGGTCCCGATCCCCTTCCCAGGAAAATAAGAGGGCTGAAGAGTATGGGGATGAAACCTATGGACGTAAACTCTATGTGGGAAATCTAGACTTCCGTACTCACAAGGATGATCTCCGTGATAGATTCGAGAAGTATGGGAACATCACTGATGTTTTCGTTCCTTGCGACAAACGCGGCGAGCCCCGCGGCTTTGCGTTCATCACCTTCGAAAGCAAGCGGGATGCAGAAGAGGCTGTTGACGGCATGCATGATTCTCGTCTTGATGGACGTCGTATTACTTGCAACATTGCACGCCCTCGTCCTCCTCTTAGGGGTGGTCCACGTGGTGGTGGTCGTGGAGGTTCTCGTTCACCCCGAGGTGCTCCTAGTCGTAAAATCTTCATCGGAAATCTTCCTATGGATGTCCGTGAGAGAGAAATCGACGAGATCTATGCGAAATTTGGAAAAATTATGCGGATTGATCTCAAGACACCATCACGCCCTCCAGCGTATGCTTTCGTTGAATATGACGACGAAAGGGATGCTGAGGATGCAATGCGTGAGACGAACGGGATGAAATTTGGAAGGGAGTATCTCCGCGTCGAATTTTCAAAATCCACACGTCGCTAAGGATGCTCATGGTACGAGAGCAATTTGATGTCCAACATAGACATCCACGGTGTTCCTCATTCATGACATGCATGTCGTTCAATTATTTCGTTCACACGTTCACAGTCGTTTCGATTCCGAAATTTTGGAGCATTGCATGGGTGCTGTGACACATGAGCACTTTGCACTATTGTTGGTCACGATGAATAGAATGGGATGCCAGCTAGCCAGCATCTCAGCAACGATGACACCTGCTCCTGTGCATTGCTAGAGTGTAGAGCAATCAAGCACACGTGCATGCAAGCAAGCAAGCAATGCCATATGAGTTATATACACAGAGAACACAATAGAGCTGTGCAGAAAAAATCGAAATGAAGCCGGCATGCTAGCATGGTCCAGCATCGCAACAAATCAAAAAAAGTTATTGCTGTATATGTCTTTCTCTGCATTGCACAGCTACATCAGGATGACCATTGAAAAAATTTAATTTGTTCATTACATCCGTCTCATATATGTCTTTCTCCAAAATTCGCAGTGCTGCGTGTGTACCGATGACTAGATGATATAGGGACTAATAAGTCCATATACGATACGTGTAGGGACTAATAAGTTATATATAGGGACTTTAAGTCCCTATAAAGTGCATAAAATGAAGCGTGCGGCGATTTATTGTTGCATGGTGTACGCACGCATGCAACGCTCTAATGACAATACTTGCATGATCGATGGACGCGTACAACCACATACATGCGTATACGACATCACGTACGTATTAGAGCACGCCACACAGAACAGTGCAGCTAGTAGCTATACAGCGCAGTCGTACACGCGCCATGCGATTTAGACTACACATGAGCAGTTAGTCAACATGAGTTATATGCCAGCTCAACTTAGGAATGCTACATGCATCGCAGCTAACACTCACGAAAATATCTAGATATTCTAGTGTTATGTTCCACCGCAATCTTATACATTAGTAATGAGCACGTGTAAACACGGGTGGCAATAGAAGCTCCTGCTACATAATTAGAACTGCGATTGCAGCGCATGGTGCCATTTCTTGATATAATAATAGGTGGTGACTTTAGACAAATGTGTGTATACGTACTATGTATTGCATATATAGGATACACTACACGCGTGGTGGCCAACGCCTAGCTTGTGGGCATGAACGCCTTTTTTACAGTCTTCGACGATCTGCCCATTCGCGTCACGTGGCTGTTCCGAATTCTTTCCCTTGAAAATGTACCGTCTCCAGCTCGTGTATTGGATCCTCGTGTACCGTCTTCTGCTCCAACCCTTGCATGCTTCGGGGTGTCTAGAAAAGAAGGAAAACAAGACAATGCGACCACACGTATACACGTCAACATAGAACAGCGAAAGCACAACAACAGAATGCTGGCACCTGGAAGGTCCATGGAAACGTTGAACAGGTTCAAGTGTAATGCCTGAGGAGGTGGTCGTTGCCTAGATGGAGGCCGGATACGGTGATGATGGTGGTGGGAAGGTGGCACTCTCCTAATGGAGGCAGACTGCACGCGACGGTTACGCTTCTGAGAGATTTGCAGCTTTCTGTTTCAAATCAGAAGATTTAAAATCAGGAACATTACATTGAGAATACAGACAGAAAATCATTGATGCTCTGACGAGACCTTTCGTCGTTTCGTCTGAAGCTTAGCGCACCGCTCCTTCCGGAGAAACATTCCTATAAATGCCCAGATATCAAAATCCACACTACTTCATACTTACGTCAGTTTAGTCACCTCCTCGTTAAAGTTAAGCTCTGAATCGTTTTCATTTTCTTCTAGAATATGAGCGGATTTGGGGGAACTGCTAAAGACTGTGGCCGGTCTCTGAGTCCTTCGAGAGCTCAGCCTACGTCTATGCTCTGAATCGTTCTCATTTTCTTCAAGAATATGAGCGGATTTGGAGGAGCTGCTAAAGACTGTTGCCGGTCTCTGGGTCCTTCGAGAACTCACCCTGCGTCTATGAAAATGGGTAGAATAAAAAATATGTAGGAATATCTTGATTGAATACGTAATGCAATAACCAAGGAGTTAAATGCTAGCAACAACGCCAAGTTTCACTTCGACGAGTTAACGTCGCAGGCTCAAGAGTTGCTTTCTTTCAAACTATATTACATCTAGCTTGAAAAAAAAACCACCATCCTGTCTTAGTTTTCTCCCTCCCCTGATCATTCCCGTGGTCAGAAACAATAAACATGTGTAAACCCAGTGGAAATCTTCGAATCTCTCTCCAGACGATGGACAGAAGGATGATTTTCTATCAGCCATTCAAAGCCCTCCAGGCGTAACGGTCTGCCAAATATTAAATCTGAAAACCCGTTTGCTTCTTTTTGAATCATATAGGTGCATACTTCATTTGAGGCGTTGGTCTCTTTACATTGGATTTAGATTCTTCCAAAGGCTCCTAGTGCAAAGTAATGAAAGAAGTAAGTTATACAGAGAACATTAAGAAGCTGTGCAGAAAAAATCGAAATGAAGCCGGCATGATTCAGCAACAAATCAAAAAAAATTATTACTGTCTTTCTCCAAAATTCGCAGTGTCTCGGGACAATCTTAAAAATTCTTCAATATTATTGTTTGACTATATACTATTGCTGAACCTGCACGTATTGTCTGCCAAAGGCCGGACGTGGTGCAGAAAAGTTTCTTGAGACGCCGCTTCGACCTTCGGGCAAAAAGTAAATATTAGGAATATCACTTCCAAATCGGGCTTAAATCCTTACTGAATCGTGTCTGAGCGGTACCAGCCCGGAATACCGGTCGTTTGTTCGAGATCGACTGATTATATCGAGAATTTCTCAAAAAACATAGCTTGCAGTGAGTCATTAGCTTCGGAACGGAGATATCTTACCCTGTTACTTTTCCGATATTTGGGCTTTAGCCTCGAAGGGGCGCTAGATCCGACGACTCCTAATCCTTTTCGCGAATCGACAATACCCTGGAAGACATCCATTTTGTAATAAAAGCTGGAAGAATAGGTCTAAGAAACTTATTACCACTCCCATCCCCATTCCTACTCCAGGGGTTACGGCTCTAGCTGGAGGCCGAATTGATCGGAGGGGCACAGTTCCGATTGAGGCATCGAAATTAGGATACAAGCTTCCTCCACTGAACATTATTTAATTCCACGCATGGGTGAAAAGGACGCTGACGAATAGCTATCATGTTCACCTGCTGGCAGTGTTGGGAGCCGTCCCCCCTCTCGAGTCGCTCACAGCCTTCCACGTTCTCCATGGTGAGGGTTTCCGCATATCCCTCAGAACTAGAAAGTACGATTGTCGCACATTATTACCTCAAAAAGAAAAGGCAGCGAGGGAGCGGGGTCGGGGGAAGGGGGGGGAGAATTCCGTGTCCTGGATGGAATGACAAATGATAGAAATGAAACGACGAACTGCACAGACGTACTGTAAATTTAGAAAACCAGTCAAACACAAGATATTCTCTATCTGCGACAACTGTATTTACCACGCAGACGAAGAGGTATCCCGACGTCAAGATCTTCGAAAACCCTAAAGTTTTGTGGGTGCGACATGGAAGCATAATTTCTGTACATCGTAGTATGATGTTTTAGAAAAACACAATTAGATCTAGGTTGGGCAATCCTAACAAAATGGCCAAATGATTCGGTGGATTTAGGCACATTTCTGGTTAAATTAGGGTGCGATCAGCGGCAACCGAATTTGGATATGTGGATGTTAATTATAGGATGGAAGGATTTTAGATGGGAATACATCCTAGCGCCCAATTTCTAATTTCGCACCGGCCCATGGTCGACAGCCACGTCGACTTCCTCCGGACCCTGTCGGAGGATGATAAGCGAAAGCTCACAGCCAAGCGAGATGCTCCAGCTCTTGTTCGACTTTTTATCCATTTGGCGCTTATTTTAACCTTTGCGCTGCTAATTGTTTGGACAAGGACGACGAAATCGGGGCTATGGGCGCTGCTTCTACCTCCGTATGGGATACTGCTCACGTTTCTATTCGCTCTCAGCCACGAGTGCACCCATCAGGTCATCGAATGTCTCGTGAATTACCCTAAAATTGGTGCTACCTCTCCTTTATTTTTCTGGTTCTCATATTTCCTCCCCCACAATTACAGACAGCGTTCCGAAGAAGGTGGATAAACGACATTTCAGGGCACGCAATTGCACCGATCATTGCCCTTCCATTCATATGGTTTCGCTACTTCCACCGAGCTCACCACATGTACACAAATGATCCTACTAAAGATCCTGAAATTGTTGGGTCTGGGCGCCCAGAGACTTGGCCGGCATTCCTGTTGTATCTCTCGGGATGGGGTTACTGGTCTGGTGAGGCCACTGTGTTGTTGAACAATGCATTCGGAACCATATCATATCCCTACCTACCAAATCACAAACACGCGATTGTTAGAAGAGAAGCACGCGTGATTTTGGGAATTTATTTCGCTCTGGCGCTCTCCATTGGAGTATGCTGCTTTCTGTTCCCAGAGGTCGGAAAGGCGAGCGTTAGTTGGCTAGCAACGCTTTGGATTATTCCCTTGCTCATTGGTCAGCCATTTCTCCGACTATTCCTGCTCGCAGAGCATGGACGTTGTCCTCATGTTGCGAATATGTTGGAGAATTCGAGGACAACATTTACAAGCGGGCTCGTCCGGGCTTTGGCATGGAATATGCCCTATCACTCGGCACATCATTGCTACCCCTCGGTCCCATTTCATCAACTTCCTGCTCTTCATTCAAGGATCAGCTCGCATTTGAAGACAACTTCAAATGGTTACTTGGAGTTTAACAAAGTATACGTCGCTCAGTTACGGCATTGATCTAGTTGAATGGCAAGCAACGTAAGTCGACATACAGCAGCTAACGCACCGCATGACAACTGCTAACTAGTCATCATGCATCTGTGCCTTGTCAAATCGCAGCAATTGTAATGTGATTGGTCCTCAAATGTGCATGAAATTATTGTACAATCATCATAGGATCAATTAGGAAATACATGCACATGGAAACTTCACGCTCGAAGTTAGTAACGGCACATGCAGATTGTGGCATACACATTCCTCATATAACGCAATCTACGAAACGTGAAATGACATGCGTATGTACGTGTAGTATACTATATGGACTGAATGTGTCGCACATGCATTAATAGGAACCACAAATATGCCGCTAAAACGCACATCGGCTCAACGCGTACGAGAATCATGCACGCACAAACGTACATAGGATGGCAACATGGCACATGTGGTGATTAAAGCGATGTCAACAATAATATATAGCAACACAACGGACGAAGATGAGTTCATAGGCTCAAATTAGATCCGAAAAGTAATATTATACATGGCGGCATTAAATTTGACTGAATTCAGGAATGCAGATCGCTCTTCCTTATTATTTTAGCCGTTTTCAATGGGAAGAGACGACAGAACAGATAAATGTTCATTCTCCAAGCTGAAATAGAAACAAATGTGATCAAACTTGAATTGAATTAATGACAGTACGGCACCTTATCAAGCTTTTTTGGAAATGCTCAACCTGCGGAATCTCCTCGAACACATATCTAATATTTTATAGCGAACAAATCGTCAGCAATATTAATAAAATTGAAGGTCAATGATAGCAGAATACAATTATTAGACATCGCTAATTAAAGATCATATTGCCTTTCGGAAGAAAAATTTAGTTTTCCTTCCTCGTATAACGCATTCATCGTTTGTATATTTTCCGGTTTGTCCGCCTGACATCTGAAGCAAGATTCCTGCAATCACATATATATAAGCCATATTTCTGAGCCTCCAGGTCGCTCACACGACAGAATGGGAAAATGATACCGTTCGCATCGCGAAGTTCTTTCCATAACATGTCGGACAAATCTGATCGGACAAAGAATTCAGATGCGTGAACACTATTCTGTATTTCTAGCGGCTACGAACCCAGTCACCAAGCTTCAAAATACTCTTGTCTGTTGAATTTTGCGCTTTTCTTTGTCGCTGAAACCTGCCACCGCCGCCGCCCCTGCGAGTCCTCCTACCATATTGTCGGGGGCCTCCGCTCTGGCTACCAAAGTTGTTGTTTCGGAAACGCCCCCGATTATCTTGTGCTGCTTCTGAACGCGGCCCTCTCCCGTCACTCCCCCCTCTTAAGCATAACACCATATTCCCCGTGCGCTCCCGATCAGGATCGTGTACTGCTGAGTCCATTCCTTCTCTTCTATCACCGCCTCGCAAGCGAAGAATCCTAGCAATTATGGGACATCTAGAGTGAGCTAATTTTATCAACCGAACATTATATTTGGACCTGGATTGTACTTGTAATATGGAAAGAGCTCCAGATTGATAATCTGTGAGTCTGGCACCATTGCTGCAGGGCTGTTGCTCCTCTAAAGATAGCGGGACGGAGCATTTTGCATTGATGCCTATGTCGTTGCCTATTCTTTTAAACTTCCTGCGTAGTTGATACTCCCACTGTCCCTTCTAATAGAATGGAAAAAATGAGGGTTGTATTTTGCACGCTTCCATGGTGCTCTGAGCTTGGGAAACATTGATTTCTCTCTCTTGTTCGACACGCATTGCACGGAGACACAGGGTCCTCTACATTCCGTCCATTGAAGCATGCAAGAGCAAACCACAGAAATCGAAAGATTAAATAATGTCTCAAGCTACTTAGGAATTAGCTTGCCTCCCGTACAAAAGGGGAGGAGGGATGACAACGAGAAGCCGAAGCGAAACGGTGCGCAATTGAGTTTTTCCATGCATCCGACCTTTACATCTTTGTGCAGTCGAGATTGAGGGCCTGGCCTCACTTTTGCGCAAGAGTTAGCTGCGAGTATAGGAGGCCTGAAAGGGGACAGCTGCATTGCGGTTGTAACCAGGACCGTGAGAGCCGCTAAGCTGCCGCTGCATCGGATGCATCCGCCGCTCGCACGGGCCGTGATGCCAGCCATCTGTAACAACACCTCGGAAATTCGACAAATTCGGTCCATAATTAGTAGATCTACGGTAAACATCGAAGATTAGTACTCAAATCGTACGACAGCTCAAAAAGTGAGCGTTAATGCAAAAATGCAGGCAACAAAAACATGTTAGGAGAGCATAAAACTTTCAGCTAGATGCGTGATCCGGATTGGCGCAGTTGAGAAACGCGGTGTGTCTTTGATGACCAAGATTTGCATGAAAAGGTTGCAATTCGGAGGAGCGACATAATTAAATGCGGCTCTCGTGAGAAATTTTCCCGTGTACACTGAAAGGTCACGAACGTTCCGAGGTGCATCGCACGTGTATGCTCTCGGGGGAGCACAAAGAGCTGGGGGCTCGGCGAAGAACAAAGGAAAGGGATAGCATAATTTTAAGTGCTGAATCAATCCTGTTAGAGACCGAGAAGGCTTACGTGGAGTGTCTTGGAACCGTTATCTCCGACTTCATCAGCTGTGCAGGAACTGACCGGAAACAGCTCTTGACCAAGCAAGAGGCTACAATACTGTTTTCGAGCATCGGAGAGATCCATGAAGCGCACACAGCCTTCCTCGTAAAATTAAGACACCGTGATCTTCTGAAAAGAACATTGCACAGTGCTCCTCATCGTCGCAGATGGGATACATCCGAAGTCTTGAAATTTGTGAAGCTGGATGCTAGATTTGAAGAGGTCATGCAGTCTTTACATTTCTATTCTTCAAAGAGTGTAGCTGATGAGCAAGAACATAACTTGAAATGCATTGTTCTCGCTTACTGCGACATTGAGCCCGAGCCTCTTGGAAAGATGATTCTGTCTCTGTTAGACGATTCCAAGGAATCGGTCCGTAAATACGTCGAAAATTTCGAGCGTGGAAGAAATTTTCTGGCACGACTGAAACACTCTAGGACAAAATGCCACCAAAGGTTTCGTGAAGCATGCAAGGGTCATGAACTCGCCAATTCATTGAAGACGCCGCTATTTTCCTACCTGAGATACGCATCTTGGTTGAGCGAAATACAACCTGCTGTGCGCAACACCCAGCAAGCTGAGGGGATGGCAATGGCCATTCAAGCTTGTAAAACATTTTTAGAGAACATGAAAGATACCCTTAGGAGTCAACAAGAGGTGCTTTGAGTGTCTACTCCTCAGGAAGCCTCCCAATGCTACAGTGTAAAGGCATCACACTGCATAATTGCATGTGGTTTAGAGTGTTGTTGATGGCTAAGAGTACGCCGCAACTCCCAACGTAGCCACCGCTTTATGGCTATGCTGATTCTAGCATGTGTCTAATCTGTTCAATTCTTTGCTTAAAATCATTTGTGATAATGCGTTCACACGCTCTAGGCGCACGATACAGAATGTCTCATCTGTTTATGTTTATTAGTCAAGTGCCATTATTGCGATAACATTCGTATTCTTATCATCTGTATTACTTGCCCTGTCCACATGCTCTGCTATATATACGTGCCAAGCCAACATGCTAGCATGTCCGTGGTTGCTATGTCCGACGATAAGGTGTAGATGGTACCCATGCTGTGTTGCAGTCGGTTTGCATTAGCCGTGTGATATATCACATGTATATTTGTATTGGACACGCAATAACATTGTGACGCTAAACTACCATCATCCATCGAGGCCAAGCATCATCACTGCGCATTAGTTCGAAAAAATTGATTACGTTGCATGCGGATCGGCCGGTGTGAGCGCAAATTATATTACTGTAAGATGACTACGACTTGGGTTTCTTCTGTTCATTAACTTTAATTATCAATATATCTTGGTCTGTACCACTCTGTAATCTGTCCAAGGGGGGGGGAGGGGTGTGCGTGAACATAAAATGAAAGTTCTCAGAGAATGAAGAATCTCAAATTTAAGACACCAACCTAGCTTTCTCGAACTGATCAAATGGGACACTGCATTGGTCTAAATAACAAATGGTTAGAGTAGTGCTCTCAGATCTCAGAACTAATGCATTACGATTTTCAACGCGAGATCCAGGATCATAGAACCAGGCTCTCTTCGATCCCTTCGTTGGAACAGGAGGAACAGCAGCTGACTTTAAGTCATTTGAGAAGTTGTCCGTAAGGGCTTTATTATTGTTCGGAGAGCCACCCCCGTCACTATTTCGCTTTTCTGTAGAAATTCTACTCTGCGAGATGTCCGTCAAAACTACAAAATGACCTTCAAAAGTGGGGCGTTAGGGCATGCAAGGGGGCATTTTCAAAGAATATCTTGCACCTAAAAATGAATCAGCCTTGCTACCAAATTCTTTCAATTTTTCCGCGAAGGCCTTGTCGGCGAGTGCGCATTCATCGCACCTGAAATTAAATTTGGCAACCTCTGAGATCGGTAGTTTCTCGAGCACATCTTAGTGATTACAGGAGGATAGTTCTATCCACAAGTACGATAAGAACGTGGCCGTGATCAGCAACCAAGCTCAACATTTCGGAACTCGTGGTCCCCTTTCTCTCTACAGATATCCCAGCATCTGCAGCCCTTCGAAACAGCTGAGTGACCTGAGGTAACACGATTCTAGTTGGATTAATTATTCTCCCCTTCTATCGACGATCATACCCTCTTCTGGTCCTGACTAATGACATCTTTATAGAATTGAGAGTGTTGATGACTTGGATCCACCCCCGGAAACACTGTGCGCATCCGAACGCCAACACCGTAGTGTCTGCAGCCCCCAAGACGTATATGTTGAATACTGCCTGTGATTAACCCTCATGCGAATACATGGTTCAAATATAATATACCTCAGCAGATGGGCTAGGTCAATCGTCCATATACTCTGTGTCTCGCACCGTTCCCGAAGCTCTTTCATGCTCGGAAGTGCCCGTCGCCCTGTGGGGTCAAAAACGATTCCCCAAAGATATTGGAAAATACAAAAAAAGAGGTGTTAGCATTCATAGCGTTACAGACGACTTTTGTATCACCAGATCCTCCTTGAATGGAGCTCATAGAATATTGAAGGGCCCTGGCGTTGGTAATTACAGGCGATCATTGGTTGATGGCGGCAACTCCGAAGAAACTATTCCAAGCCACCAAGAAAGGGTTTTCAAACCAACCTGAGAACCATGAGGGCACACGCAAGGCCGCAGTCCCAATCTTCCTCCTGCAGCACTAGCAGATTTTTTGGCGAAGAAAAGGAGGAGGAGGAGGAGGAGGAGGAGGAAAAGGAGGAGGAGCACCTCATCGGGTTGGAACGAACCCGATGAGAAATATTCAACTCTCTGCTGTTTTTGGGGGAAAATGTATGCGGTTTAGCCTGAGCGTCTCCATGCTAGACAATTTTAATGTTGCGACATCATTCTCACCGGTAAATATAAGGGAAGTAGCCGTCGTTTTCCCCGTCTGGAAGTTATACGGAGTTACTGCGTTCTTCCGCGGAAACCCCGAGAAACCTGCAGATCATTCCGAGATTCACATGTTCGACGGTTCCCGTGCCTGGCAACACCTGTATTCCGTGCCTTGCTGCCTGTTGCCTCAGAGTATTGGCCGTTTACGATCCCGAAGTTTTGGGCCGCGTAGTGGATCGTGAGAAGTGCTAATTTTGATCGCTAAGTCGTAGAGGATTCAAATTCATGCTCCTTGGGATTCTGCTGCTTTTCTATTACGGGAATAGGGTTGAGGGACAGTCATCCGTCTCAACGTATTTTCTCCCCAATACAACCTCGAGTATATCATGTATGCAGTACACGTCAGCTCACCGAGCTCCCAACGGCAAGGTTGTTGCCGTGCCGGGCAAAGTAACAAATGTAATCATGATCCACCCCAACAATGCAACTTATAAGTTGGCGCAGAACGATCTTCATTTTGCAAGTCTAACAAGTACAGACGAGTATCATTACGTCAAAGATGCAGCAGTAATGCTAAGTGATGGGCGATTATTTGCAGCGCCATATACCTCAAATCACGTATTGCTCGTTGATACTGAAAGTGACGCAGCCTCTTTCCTCCCAACATCCTACTCGTCCTCTGGCTCAAAGAAGTTTATATCTTGCACCCTTTATGAGACCAACTCGACGAATGGGAAAATATATTGTCCGCCTGGTTCAGGATTCTATATTCTTATAATCGACACGTCAACCAATACGTAAGTTCAAATTCAATTTCTATTCGATTGTGTAGCACATCCTAGGCCCTTTTATTCTCACTCTCATGTTGGTGCTGCATGGCCAGGTCGTACTTGCACAACGAATACTTGATGCCTTCTGGAGGCGATGTGAATGCTAAGTAAGAAGAAGCTTAAGAATAACCTTTTTCTGATCAATTGGGACTTGGAGAGAGAGAGAGAGAGAGAGAGAGAGAGGGAGAGAGAGAGAAGTTTGACGTTCTGCACTTATTGCTCGACGATTGTCTTCGTAGGTTTGCATCCTCTGTATTTTCTGCGGGTAAAATCTTCTTCGCTCCCAGGAATGCTGATGAAATCAAGTACCTCACGCCCACCGGTCAACAGCCTCCGCTTTATTCCCTCGCAACATCGGTGAGTGCTAAGTTGCTCCAGCAATCGATTGCAAAAGTAAAATTATACCTCACTGCATACCATAACAGGGTCGTTTTCTCCAAATGGTAGCAGTACCAGATGGCCGCATCTACATGAGTCCAAGAGGTTGAAATTTATTCGGTTTTCTAATGAAAAATACCACCATCGACACCGCGTGCTCCCATGCAACAACACGGCTAGGAAGTTCCCCTGAACAAGTAACGTAGCTACCATTCTATTTAGCAAACGGAAAGTTTCAAGTCCTGGATCCCACGCAATTGACTCTGACTACCTTGGGCGGGATTCAAAGTCTTTGGCCGGGAAGAATGATAGTTGGCAGGTAGCTTAAAAGAATCGAATACTTCACTGTACGAGCTTGCATCACTGGAGTTCTCTGTTGGCTGAGTTCGGTGCGTATCGTTTATCAGTGATGGCCGTGTTTACATCGCACCAGCCAATCCTATTGGCACCCATACTGCGCAAGTCCGGGTAGTCAGAGTACAAGATATATGAGTCGACATTTTTCCACATCAGTCAGATACATCCCATACGTTGTATTCCCCTATGCAACCGAACGTATCTTTGAGTAGCGCATGCGTATGTGTGAGTGTGTGCTCGTGTTGTTCTCTCAGGTACTTGACCCATCGCTGAACACCACCTACCTTATTCCGCCCCTCTTCTCCGCGATACAATACAGTGGGTACGATTTATTTAGTGACGTTACAGCAGGTCCAGATGGAAGACTGTTCGCACCTGGAAATGGACTGGCTCAGAGTCTGCTCCTCATAATCGACCCAGTGAGTGAATTGCTGAAAGTTATTGGCACTTGGATTTGCTCACATGCGTGTGTGCTTGTGTGTGTGCTCAAGGTACAAAATTTCAGTTCCACCATCCAAATTGGAGGCCGATATAACAGCATAGTGACCGGTGGAGATGGACGGATATTCGCCTTTCCAACATGCGATACAAGCACAATTCTTGCTGTTGCTGCTGGTACATGGCGATCTACATCTGCTCCAACACAAAGCCCAGTCACCTTCGCGCCCAGGTCGTCTTGAATCAAAAGCAGCCCTCGGAAGATTTAAATATTGAATTGTCTGAACACTTATTCTCTAATGTGAAACAGTACGGTGTCTCCGAGCAAGGCTCCAACCGCTACCCCTTCCCAGTCGCCATCAAGTACCCCTTCGAAGACCCCGACTGTAGCACCGACTCTAGCCCCTACTTCTGGCCCCTCTCAAATGCCATCTCTGTGTCCATCCCAGATCCCAACTACGGCTCCTACCCAAGCTCCCAGTGCTAGCCCTTCCCATTCACCAACCACGACCCCGTCTTCATGCCCTTCAACAAGTCCCACTGCAGCGCCTTCTCGCTCACCAACCCTGTCGCCATCGTCACTCCCTTCGAGCAGCCCGACTGCCACACCATCTGGAGCACCGAGCTGTAGCCCCTCCCGATCTCCATCGTCATCTCCGAGTATAGCTCCCAGCCTTTCGCCGTCCATAACTCCCACGCAGATGCCTTCTCGATTTCCATCAGATCTAACTTCATCTCCGAGTATAGCCCCCAGCCTTTCCCCGTCCATAACTCCCACGCAGATGCCTTCCCGATCTCCATCGTTAAGTCCGAGTATTTGTCCATCATCTCTATCGCCATCCTCGCTCAGCCCTACGAACACGCCGATACCGCAGGGAACCACCTCCTTGCCCTCGCTCTCCCCGTCGATGATGGCTTCATTTTCATTTTCGCCTTCCAAAAGTCCTAGCGCAGAGCCAACTTGCTCGCCCTCGTCCAGCTCACCGACCATGACCAACATCGGCTTGCTGTCCGCTGTGTTCTCCAGCGACTGCAGTCGAATAAAACTCGGCTTCTCCGTCTCCACTGCTCTTTCCCCTGCCTTCGAGTGCGCTGAGCTTCTCTCTGGAAACTCCGCCCAGCAGCTGGGAACCGGGTATTCCTGCACCTGGTCCGATTCTAGACAAGTCACAATCGCCCTGGGCTCTTCGGCCACCGTTCAGCCGGGGAGCGCGATCTCAGTTCGTTTCCGTGGCCTGGAGGGCAACGCTACCGTCGGGATTCCTCTCGATGTGATTCAGACTAAGGTCGTTCTTGATGGTTCAGATGCTGTGGGGACGTGTGATAGCATCACGCTAGATGCAGGCCAGAGCCAAGGCGCTTTAGGGCGCGATTTCACCCGTATTTCATGGAGTTATATCCCCGGAAACCTGTCTACGCTCAGCCCTGCAGCGAAGGCATACATCACGAACCTGCAGGGCATGCGTATGGAGATACCATCGGCGAACGCGTCGTTGGGGAGCCACACCTTCGCTCTGACGATGACAAACTGGCTAAACCACACCTCCACGGCCAACTTCACCGTGGTGAAGCGCTCAGATTTCGTCCCCATTATTCTCCGCCCTTATGCCGGTCAGCTCCGGGCCAAGGTGCAGAACACCCTGTCGATACGCGCGCAGATCGTCGTCCCGCAGTGTGCCGGCAACTCAACCGGGCGCTCAGGTGTGATGACTAGAGGCACATGGAAGCAAGCCCTTCCGAGCTCGAGGAATCTAGGCTCAGCGCAGATCTTCGCCTCCGAGCTCTCGACGGAAGCTGTAGCCATTCCGGAGCGAACATCGGTGTACCTCCGCTTGGCACCATACAGTCTGTCTGTCGGCAGCGTCTATGGGTTCACTCTCACAGCGACCGCGGTGGACGTGACCTCGGGTATCGTTCTGGGGACAGGAAACGCCACGTTTCTGGTGCGAGTCGAAGCTGATCCAGTTGTCGCGGTGATATCCGGGGGTGGCAGACGGTCAATACCGGCCCTTGAGCTCAGCCAAGAGCTGGTTACCTTCGATGCCAGTGAGTCGTGGGATCCTGCTACTGCTGCTGGAAATGATACGCAAGAGCTTCAATTCCAATGGCGGCTTTCTATTCCGAACTCTGCCTTTGCCCTGACACTACCTGTTGGGACTCTTGAATCAGGGCCCCAGCTAAATATAACTAGTGGTTTCCTTTACTCCCTTAACCTCACATCCCTCATCGTCCAGCTCAACGTGACGGGGAGGCCCTCGAGTGCCAACTATTCCCGCATCTCCACTGCGTACCAGGAGATCTCGCTCTCTACCTTCCCGATCCCCATACTCAACTTGGGAGTTCAGGGTGCGCGGGTGTACGAGGGAGACGGGTCCAGTGGCGGCGGTACGCAGCGGTTGATCCTCAATTCAGGTTCGCGCGTCGCTTTGGTAACGTCAACACAGCACAGCAGCGCAATCACGTCATATTCATGGTTCTGCGACTCGGAGAACTTTGCTCCCCTGATTGAGGGGCCAGCAGGTGGTGGCGGGGTGGAGGGGTTGCTGTCGCCGCGTAACGTTTCGAATCTCGTGATTTCCCCAGGAACCTTAGCATCTCCCGCGTCCTTCATCTTCACTGTCCAGGCCCATGATAAGTATGGTCAGACTGGAAGCGCAACCATATCATTCTCCACGAACTCACCGCCCTCTCTAGGCTCTTGTGGCGGATCCCCAGACTTATCTTCTTCTTCCTCCTCACCATCATCAGTGGTGGCGGGGTCAGCTGTGGCATCACCCCCGTTTACGACAGGAGTTGCCCTGAGCACTAGTTACGTTCTCTTTTGTCAAGACTGGACTGACGAAGATATTCCATTGACCTATGGTTTCCAGGTAGAGTATGCAAACATACCCACTTAGACACACACACACACACACACACACACACATATATATATATATATATATATATATATATAATATGCACGTATCTGAGCGCGTAGATATCGTGTTTGTGTGCCTATGAGTGCGCGCGCGCGTGTGTGTGTGTGTGAGAGAGAGTGCGTGTGTGGATATCTTCGATGGGTATCTACTTTTCCCATAACATTTGTATTGCATAAGAGATAAAGCAACGAATTCTATTAATTTCTAGAGAATAAAAGAAGTGAGACAGAACAACGAAGAAAGAGAGAGAGAGAGAGAGAGAGAGAGAGAGAGAGAGAGAGATTCGATGGGAGGAGTCACACACTCAGAAAAAAATGGTTTTAATCCTCTAGGCGGAGCAAAGCATAGCTGGTGTGGAAGTTATTCTTGATCTGTGTTTCCAGAAGGAGAATAACCTCTGCCGAACGCTCTTGCCTGCGGCGAGCAATGGAACTTCGCTTAAACGTCGTTCTTCTTCCCACCACCTAACCACAGCTTACCTCCACACCTATTGCCACTTCCGTAGTCCCCCTGGTGTCTCAACTAAATGATGATTTTTTGGTTGCTGTGGTAAATGCAGTTCGTGGAAGGATTGAGGACAGCTTCGGAGCTTCGAGCATGTTCGCCTTCACCGTGGAGATAGCCCCTGCTACGCAAGTTGATTCGACCGGTATCCAGCAGTTGATCAACTCCACTTTGGACGAAGGAGGTTCTTCTTCTTAGATATCAGAGGAGAGAAAGCGAGAGAGGGGGAGGGGGGGGGGAGAAGGGCAACTCGCGCAACATGCATTGCATGCGTATAATTTGATACCGCGTTTGAACAACGTTGTTTGTACAGACCTGCAGCGCTTCTCAGTACTGGTTACGGGACTGGCGCAGGATCTCAACAATGGAGGCCGAACGAGCACGGAAACCCGCTCCCTGGCTGAAAGGAGGGCGATCCGAGCAGACCTGCTGAATTCCATCAAGAGCTTGCAAGCGATACCATCGTCGTCCTCTTCATTTGAAGAAGACGTGGGCCTGCCGTCGTCCCTCCTGAGTGTCGTTACCAACCCCGCTTTCAGCAACTCGAGCGATAGCTCCGTAGGACACGGATCGAGTGCTGACAGTGGGGTCCAGGCCGAACTGGACAGCCATTCGCGCGCTGTGGCTATCGACATCGCCACCAACCTTGTCAATAACCCTGCCAATACCTTCGTGTCCTCCATGGTCTCTAGCACGCTCTCCGCAGTGAGTAACATCATCGACGTTGCAGCAGTCGACGCTGATGCGCAGGAAAGGGCAGCGCTAGCTCCGAGGGTAGAGTCCGTCCTCACTGGATTAGCCCAGGGCCAAACCTCAGACGCTGTGACTGGAGAGTTTGCGCGCACCGTTTCGACAAAAAGGGTGAGCCTGGCGTCGCATCTGGTCGGCGCTTCCCAGTTCCAAAGCGAGGGAACAACCTTGGTGCTGAGCAATGCCACTCTTCGGATCCCCGGAAACGCTAGCTCTGCAGGGACGCCTATTGGAAACCCGCAGCACCCTCTTTCCGCGCTGATGGTCACGGTAAACGATGACACCGTTTATCCTCCTGAGGCCGCCACAGCGACCAGTTTGGTAGTCATCGAGCTGCGCCAACTGGGCCAGCGCCTGCCGGTGCAGAACCTTAGTCAACCCGTTGTCATTCAGACACCGAAGGGAAATAAAGCCGAGCATGGAGATGAGAGTGCCTTCACATCGGCGTGCCGCTTCTGGAACCCAACCGTGGCTAACTGGTCGTCTGCTGGGGTGAGGCTTCGCGGGGATACGGGGAGCGCAGTGCTGTGCGAATCAAACCACTTGACTGCTTTTAACGCGCGCACGGACGTGCGCATCCAGGTGAACACGGTGGACGAGCGAGGGATTTCAGACAGAAACGCCTACACGGTGGAAAATCCTGTCATGTGGTTCGGCTGCTCAATGGCAGTTACATGCCTCTTGTTCTTCTTGGGCGCCTTGTTCTACGACAAGCTCCTCAAGAACAGCGATCAGGCTGCAAAGGATTCCCGGGCCTTCTGGAGGAAGTTCAATCGCATGCGCCTGCTGCGCGCCAAAGGCAAGCGTTCATGGAGCAACTTCCTCAAGCACTCCTGCTGGGACCTCCGAAGGATGCATCCCTGGCTATTTATGTTCAGGCATCGCGGCGACTTCCTCACTTCCGCCAAGCGCTCCACCGTTTTTGCTGTGGTTCAGTTCCTGCAGATGGTGGTTTCAGCATTGATTCACAGGCAAGACCAAGAGCTTCCGTTTGTCGCCTCTGCGTTGGCATCAGGGCTTGTATCCTGCTTACTCGCCTTCCCTGTTCCATATTTGCACTCCAGACTTTTCTCTCGCAAAGTCCCAAAGCCCTTTTATGTGAGTCTCAGCACAGATTTCAGCCACAAAATGTGCGGGTGCTTGCTACTCTGTACCGCGTATCTTACTGGCGACTCCGGTACCTGCTGTGGAGAATGCGGATTTGAGGTAGTAAATAGCTTCATTGAAAAATATGAGCATGAGCTTTTTCCCTATTCTTCATTCGCCTCCCCCCAACTTACCTGGTGTTGTTTTTCATTTGCCCCGTGGTGGAAAAGGCCGGCGACATGGAGCATGAAGACGAAGAGTGGGTGGATGAGGAGGGCGGCAATCACCAAGATGATGAAGTTGAGGAGGAGAAGGAGGCCCAGCAAGGGGCTAATTTCCAGGCCAGCGTTCAGAAAATGACCGCGGCAAGCCGCACAAGTCTTGAAACCCAACTCCCCCAAGTGTACGACAAACTCGGCGTCAAGAGCTCAAAGGCCATCATGCATTCCTTGAAATCCGGACACGCGGTGAATGCCCAGGCCCTTTCAGGGAGAAGAGCAAGCATGCGGTCGTTCTCAGACGATGACATTGACACGCACCGTTGGAACTGCAGAGACTACGTCGGCGTGGCGTTCGCCGTGGTGGTCGTTATGGGCAGCTTAGTCTTACTGATCCCGCTTTCTTGGCAGATGAGGGACTGCTATGAACAGTGGGTGGAGGGCACCCTTCTCTCATTCTGTTGGGACTTTATACTTCGGGTGTTTCAAATTTTGATGCTTGAAATGCTGATCTTCGCTCCGTTCGTGCCCTCGTGTTTTTGCCACTGCAGCTACTGCTTCGATCCAAAGGAATCGAATGATGGAGTGGACGGAAGAGGAGGCAGCGGAGTGGGTTTGTCCTCCATTGGGAAGTACACGGAGTCGCTCTCCTTCGAGACTGGAGGCGTCGGATTTTATTACCGAAACGCTACAGTTACATACGTTGAAAAAGGCGGCCAGGCAGAGCAGTTGGGCGTGAAGCGTGGGTGGACCATAATGAAGATCGAGGAGACGGACGTTTCCGATGACACGGAGGTTGCGCGTGCTCTGCGACAAGCTCATCGCACCTTGAAAGTTTTCGAAGTCACCTTCAGCGCGTCGACGAACTTGCTATCAAGGGCCAACGTACCTATTAGCCTTCACTCTCTGTCATCGAGCTCGGATGCGCAGGCGACGAGAGGCGGCGGTGCAATCGATGACCTTTTTGTTGGAGCGTCAAGACCCTCCGCTCATCTCGATAGCATACCTGAGCAAGCAGGTTTTGGAATAGATAGCTCGTCGAGAATCTCGATGGAGCAGATAGAACTTAGTCACCCACTCAATCGCCACGAGCGGAAACTTCCGACAGAAGAGCAAGAGACGAAGCGACGCAAATGGGTAAACATCGCTGTATGAGAATTAGCTCTAGTGACGACATGTATAGTATCAAAAGTTGAAATAATCACGGGTGGCTTTGCAAAAAAGAGCCCGTGCTGAAATCGTACTTGAGGCTCCACGCACGATCGGTTTGTCGTGCAATGTTGCATGGTGATACTATTATTAGATCGAAGGAGATTCATCATCTTTTGTGTCTCTTGCGCAAACTGTCGGTGCTCCTTGCACCACAGTGTGCTCTTCTATCTAGTGGTAGCATGCATTGGAGACTTTCGCTTGGCTTGTGCCATGGCTAGATTGTATGAGCTTCCCATTTGTGATCAATGCGGTAACCGTTCGACGACGCTAAATCATTGTTGCCGTCACTCACGATTAATGTCCTATTAACATCAGAGACGAATTGTAATGAAATTATTACATTTTTTCAATATTGTCATCCTAATGAAATAAAGCTATGCAGAGCGACGGCCACGGCGCTTATGTTGTGTTTGTTCATTTCTGCAGTGATGTGCTGTGTTCTAGCAGAAGCATGTGCATTCCACACACACACAGATGTCCTGCTTAGCCTGGCTGGAGTGCATGTGGTGTTGTGCGACTGTATACACGTGCACAACAACCGAGTGTGAACATGACTCTGCAGACATTGGCTTCTACACTTGCGAGCGTGTAGATATTCGTGCATCTAAGCCGCGACGTACGTGCGAGGGCATATTTTGTGCGTGGAATCTTCATCACGGGACGTAGATTACCATTGGCACAGCATTTCAATGTTACACTTTTTGCACACGTTGCGGCTAAACTTTCGGAAAGATGTCGACAATCACAGGCGGATGCAACCCCCCCTTTTCGGTACAGCAGCTAGATGCGTTGACGAAGAGGATGGTGTTGTCTCCACTTTTGTTGTGGCTACGGCTGCTGTTTGGATTCATACTTACGGTGTTCTTGTTGCGCAGCAATCGAGCCCCGTGAGTACCGTGCACATGACCAAACACGTGCAATGAAGGCCGAGCCTCTTGGATGTGTTTCAACAAGTACCAGTCGCCAATGTGGCCCACCTTCTCAACGTCTAGAACGCCGAATGGAGGTCCGTGTGTTACGACGATATCGATGCGCGCCTCCTTTTTGATCGATTTCCACACGTCGCGTAGGAAACCCTGTGATCTACCTGAATCAGCGATAGAAAGAAGTTGACAACGACAGCAGCAGGGTACGATAGTGAGAACATGAAGAACAAAAAAAGACTTTAACGTTTGAAAGGAAGCCAGAAGAACATGTGGGATCCTGTAGACTACCGAAAGCCTCAGCTTGGTAGCAGCAGCCTCTGCGTGGACGATATGGGGCTCCATATACACGCAAATTGGACGTCGTTTCGATTATATTCCCATGTAGCCATTGAGCATTTTTCAGCTCACAGGACGGTCGTGAATCGCCTCCCTCATCGAGGAACTGATATGCCAAAACATCGTGGGATATAACGAGCGTATAAAGCACTTTTCTAGAAGCCTCGATTTAATTGTAAAAAGTTACACTTGTCCGTAACCCCCCCCATCTTATCATCTCCCCCCTGCTCCACTACCGTCTCATGGTTGCCGCAAATAACCAGCCTAGTCGTATACTGTGTCTGTTCACCGAGCCATCGGTCGAATTCCTGGAGTGTTCCCCGGGACCCATATTTGTGGTAGGTGGTGAAGTCTCCGGCGTGTATAAGTACGTCGCCTTTTGGGAGGGGGTCCAACTCTCTATGTCTACCATGCGTGTCGCTGATAAGGACAACTCTTACTGCTGCGGCGGCATGGCCCCCCTTAGAATCGTTTTCTTTGGCAGTCATTCCTGCTTCCAGAATCACGCTTTCTCCTCCTCCATCTCCCCCTCCTAGTTGAACCTCCTCAAGGTGGGGGAGGACGGTCCCTTCCGGTGCTCTAAAACACCAACGAGATGAGTGCGCATTGATGATGATCCTGATACCATGCACTTATGACAAGTAATGATGTTCATCGTTTTATTGCGCGTCCATGCGTCGCAGATATGCCCGCACTCCCCTAATCCCTCCCACAAAGGCACTACTCGTCTCTTGACTGCAGGAGTGAGTGACCTTGGAACGAAGCAGCATCCAAGTCCGAGCGGGCAGTTGGAGCTGAACCAGGACAACCACCCCATATACGCTAACCGAAGCTGCACGCTGCTCACCAACTTGCGGCGGCGAGCATTCCCTGTTGTGCAGCCGGAACGTCGGTTCAAGCCTGCGAATTCCGACAACAAAAATCATAATCACCCTGCACCCTAAATTGCAAAATACAGTCAAATTTCACCCTGCGACAACCAGATAATTCTTCCTCTCTCTCTCTCTCTCTCTCTCTCTCTCTCTCGTACGTTTTCGCCGTTCTCGACTTGCATGTTGAGCAAGATCTACAGCTTTGAGGTGGATCGGGGGAGGTGCTGCTGCAAGAATCATGCTTGATGTAGCTGTTGTGCAAAGCAGCGGCTACCAGTGTGCAAGTGTGATGAAGTGCTATATATAGAGTGTGCAGTAGTGCATTGCACATGATTGCCGAAACAAAACACTTGACAAGCGTTGCTGCTGTTGCCGCAGCTTTGCACAGCTACATCGGGATGACCGCATTGAATGAAAAATGTAATCATGTTGCACTACATCCTAGACATCCATTTCATGCACATCTAGACATTGTTGTATACATGCTATGTATGTAAGTATCGTAATTAACGCTATGCGCATTGCGGGCAAGAGCTAGAACGTGCGCATGGGCGTGTTTACAATTGTGCGCGGCGTACGAAAGTCTACGTGCGTCCACATATGACCCACATGTGTACCAGATTAGAGCAACATTGTTATTAAGCAGGAACAAGTAGACAATGGGCAGTTTACAAGGAGCCTTACAATATTAATTGGCCCTACCGCTCTTCTTAGTACTGCCGTGAGTCGTGAATAGGAACGCAACCATGCTCGCCGTCGGCCACCTACTTCTTCAGTTTTTTCAGGTACTCATCGACTGATTCCGCTAAAACAGCAAAGCAAATCAACAGAAACTCAGGACCCACACCTTCGTGATTCAATAAGAAGAAATTCTCAGCTCTCGCAGAACATAAAAGGCTTTCTATTTTTTTGACATCGCGTGCTGACATACTGTTTTTACTAATCGAAGGAACATCCCCC
>ADNK01001272.1:0-19273 GCA_000320545.1 Bigelowiella natans CCMP2755 | reverse complement strand
CGTCATCATCCTTCTTGTTTACCAGGCCGTCGCTGCGAGTTGCGCCATAGGCAATCAAAAGCGAAGCATTGCAAACGGTACCTTTCATTACTCAAAGCCTAACTGTCGACACTCTACCCCCCCCACCTGCCCTCCTCCTCCTCCCCCCTCCCCCCCCCCCTCCCCGTTTCTCCCACAATCGCCATCTACTCAAGGGAGGAGGCGCAGATGATAAAACTCCGCCTTTCTCAAATCATCATCAATCATCCGTAGGAATGACTCTGGAGGGTCGGCAGCTTCTAATTGACTTTGCAGTGGATAGATCCACGGCGAGCCGCTACGTGGAAGAGGTAGGTCGTCGTTTGGCCTTGAAGACGAATTGTTCTAAGAAGAAGAAGAAGATCGAAGACTCGCGGGGGGAGGGGAGGGGAGGGGAGGGAGAGGAGAATGCACCACCATCACTAAACCGTCCTTGTCTATCTGATTGCGGTCATCCATCGTCGGGATCATCGTTTTCAGTCATCCATCCATCATCCTCACGATTCGGTGCTGATTTCTTCACACCCGGACACTCACTCCTCTCAGAGAAAATCGGCGCTGAAGAAAGAGCGTGCAGTCGATCGAAGGAACCTCTACCTCGCCAAGGAGGGCCACATCAAGCCAGGTTGCTACTGTGCAATGCTTTTGAGTGGTTACAGTCGTTGTGTGTACTAGACCCCTCGATTCTGATAAACCCCCTCCCCCTTTCCTCTCCCGCCGACAAAAAGACTCCAAGGCGGCTGAGGGCATGTCCCAGCACGATAAGGATAAACGCCGAAAGCCGAGAAGGAGAAGCAGGCCAAGCTGAAGAATCCTAATTACAAAGTCAGTTGTACATGCGCTCATATGCAGTACTTTTTGCATGCCACAGACAACAAACACAATTTTTTTTTATGACAATTTACAGGTCTCGGAGGTGCGTTTGTCGGTGCGAAACCTACCAATTGACATGCAGGAAAAGCAGCTCAAGTAACCCTCGTAGCATTTCCACAGTTTTTGTTTTGTTTTCCCCACAATGAGGAGACGCGGCGTGGTGTGCACATACGATGGGTACGGCGGGGACTTCGTGAAATAATATGAGTAGAAGACGTATGATTATGGGTTAGGTGCCGGTGTGTCCGTCGTGTATGCGTGCCTGCATTCTGCATGTGTGTGTGTGTGTTTGCGAGCGTGGTAGTATCATCTCATCGATACTGTTGCGCTGCTAATCAGGGCGTTATGTCGGAAGTATGCTTGCATGGACAGGTTTGGATGCCTCCGCCCCCCTCCCTCCCGCCCTCCATCCCGCAATGCATATAGCAATGTGTAGTATTATTATTGTCTCCACGTTGACTACATGCGCGCGCGATATCTGCGATTTTATTGCTGGTGAAATGGCCCGGGATAAGAATCGTTGGCGTTTATGATTGTCTTCTGCTACCATCACTATCACGACTCATGAGACAACGTTACCGAGTGAGTGAGTGCTACACACCACAGGGGCGAGAGCACCTCGAAGATAAACGTGAAAATCCGCCAATGCAAGATTGTCCGCAGCGCCGATCGGATAGATAAAAGGGGAATGCCTCGCTCTAAAAGGTCTGTTGTTGTTGTTGTTGTTGTTACCGCTGCTGCTGCTGCTTGACGTCTTTGTGATTCGCCATCAATATGTGGTGCAAATAATCCACAATGCAGGTATGGATTTGTCGAGTTTGAAAAGCATGAGGACGCGCTTGCCTGCCTCCGAAGGATGAACAACAACCCAGATGTCTTCATAAAGGTACTACTACATGGGTGTGCGTGTGTGTGTGTGTGTGTGTGTGTGTGTGTGTGCATGTGGGACGTCGTGTTCCCTCGTGATGATTTGCTTACTTCTTCTCCTTCTCGTCGCTCTATCATGTCTGTGCAGAAAGAGAGGCCGATCGTAGAGTTCGCTCTTGACGATGTCAGAAAGCTCATGGTAATTTGCCTCTATATCATGTCGTGTTCAAATTAATTAACGGTACTGCTGCTGCAAAAAAGCTCCTTTCTCTCCTCCTCCTTCTCATCCTCCTTCTCATCCTCCTTCTCATCCTCCTTTTCATCCTCCTCATCCTCCTCTTCCTCTCGCAAATTGATAGAAAATTATAATATAATATGACTTTCTTCCCTCCTACATAAAGGTACTGAAGAAGCACCAACTATACGCTGCTAAGGCTGCTGAAGCAGCTACTGCAGCCGCCGAAGCCGCTGGGGGAGCGCCCGACGATACAATCGAAGAGGGGGGGGTGAAAAATGATGACGCGGCACCGCGGAAGGGGAAAAAGAGCTCCATGAACAAAAGGGAGGCTAGGGAAGAACCACGCCACAAAAGCACCAAGCGGAAACAAGCTTCATTGAATTCTGGTGGTCAAACTGTCGGCAAAAGTTCGGAGCAACTCGCCCATAGTAGTGCGGCCAAGGGGAAGAAGCAGAGGAAGTCGCTGTCGCCTGGTGCCGCCGATGGTTCAGAGGCCCGAAGATCATCACACTCTCAACTCTCAGATACGAAGCAAAATAGCAACCCGAAAAAGAAAAACAGGCAACAAAAGCCAGGCCATACATCCAGCAAACGCTCAAGAAAACGTGAAAGAGAAGCCGAAGCACGAGAAGAGAAAAAATTCCAGTCGATCGTAAACAGGTATAAGAAACAATTCCTGAGCTCCAGCTCGAAGAAAGCACCCTCCGCAACTCGGTGGTTTGACCTTTGATATTGCCAATGTGCTGAGAATATTTAAGAATACTTTGTAACACGATAGTAGGCTTCGCGGGTACCAATTTAAATTTATACCTGCTAATTGTATTTACCAATAAAGCTTTATCGCTAGTTTTGAAGCGATGAATGCAGCGTAATCATATATGTGCTTGGCTGTTTATGAATGTGTGTGTGTGTGTGTGTGTGTTGCATATACGTGGTGTATTGATTCAACGCAATAGTTGTCATATGAGCAGCGCGTTCAATTCGATTCTCATGCAAAACTGCATTCAGTGCATTAGCTGCTAATTAAGTGGTATAAAGGTATGCGTAGGCTTGCGTTCTTCACTGATATATACATTTAGTTTGATGTGAAATAGAAATGGTATGTGTGTGGGTATGAGACGGATGCAATGATTAATTTAAAATTTGTCAATGGTCATCCTACTGTAGCTATGCAAATGTTTGTGGATATAATAATATTGTTTCTCTGGCAGGGGCGCTCTTTACGCCGGAAAAATGACATACGTGCATAGCATACATGGTGTCGCCATGCTGTCGCCATGCTGTACGTCCTGCCCGTAATAATATTCACTGAACGCTTTACTGGGAATCTGTATCGTAGTATATGAATTCTTACATATTTGACCTACAGCTGCCGCTGGCAGATATGCATAACATCTTCGATAACTGCGCTGATGCTGCTCATGCGCATTGCGAATCAAATAGTAATCGAGAACGCGTTCCGAGCGTGTACTAGATTTAGTGCTATCTTTTTAAGCCTAATAGGCAATAACTTATCTGGCATGTATAGTCTGATATATTTATACTGTATATGTCAGATACCAAGTTAATTTACACATCTTATCGTACTCCGAAACACCCCCTTGAGTTCAAAGTGTTTCCTTCCATCACTTGCGCTCCGGCAAGGCTGCAAATACAACAACGACTTAGCCTTGCTTGCGATATATTTGTCGATGCATTTCGAGTTCCCAAACCTTTTTCAGCCCCGAAGGTAATGCCAGCGGCTCTCAATACTGACAGGATAGCAAGGGATCCTCCCATCACTGTGAGCATTCCACGATGTGTCCGAGCGCTGTGGATGTGGAAAAGAGGATTGAGTCATGTCCGAAAGTGTTGCCAGGGAAGGGTACCATTACCTTGCTGGTATTTGCTGCCGCTGATAGAGCATGTAACCAGACATGCCCGCCAGTGTGAGAGTTCCAGAAATTCTGCACCTAGAGGAAAAACAAGGAACACTCAAGTCAATTCTTTGCGGACAAGAGTCGAATGGATGAGGGTCGGCATTCCCGCAGGATCGAACAAATTGTGGAGCGCGTCCCAGTATCGAGTATCTCTACCCCAAGCAGTCCTCGGGGGGAATCTTGTCGCTCCCCTCCCCTCCATTGGTCGACATGGCAGAGCGCAGGCGGCGTCCTGCCGCAATCTGTCGCCGAACTTTGGAAATTTCCTCTAATAATCTTGTGCCCAAACAGCGATCCTGACACCAATTTCTGTCCAAAATTTGAACGAGATTAACCCATAGAAATCCATCAGGTACCGTAAGATATATTGTAACCAAATCATTAAGAAATCGCTTGCGGGAGCATTTACTACGACATACACGGAAGTTGTCGTTAGTCAAAAAATGCTCTGTCAGAAGTTTTCAGGAGAGATTGCGGGCTGAGCGTACGGGTTCTCCATTCTGTGCCCCACTGGTATCCCGGAATGGAGGAATTTTAGCTTCATGCGACAAACTTGATGTATTGTCGCAGAACAATCTCAATGGGTTTTCTGCCCGAAATTCTGGCCGTCGTTTCCGCCTCAGAATTCGTCATTCAGAAGCACGGGAAGCTGATAAAGTCTCTGGATCGCCGGTGAAAACATCTATAAAATCGTTTACGACAAGGAGTTTGGTAGAACTTAGCTCAAAATGCCATGTTTTCCCTCTCAGTTTGTGGGTTCTGCATCCGCGAGATACACTGGAAGACAGGAAAACCAGGAAATTGACGTCCCAAACAAGCATTCCTGATTAACCACTCTACGAAGAACTAAGCCTCAACAGGCATCTTGGGGAAGAATCCCTCACAAGGTAAGCGAATATGCTCGAATAATGCTTTTGTAGCAACGTGCGCTGTATCGCAGAACACGCACGCACTTTGTCAATCTGGTTCCGAAGAACATGTGGCTCAGAGCAGCAGTGATTTTTTGGTGTCTATTGAGCGATCATGCCAATGCTACATTTTGTCTATTCGCAAATATTCAACGCGGAATATCGATCTATATTTCATGCATGCAAAATATCGAACATCTATTTCAAGCCCGCAGAAGCAAAGGCGGAACATATTCGTACTTGCAATTTTATATTACAATTCGAGTCCGTTCCAGCGAGCGTATAGACCCATATTTCTAATCCTTCCGTTCTATGGACATGCTATTCAGATGATAGAACCTCCGCAGCGTGTAAAACACTTCGTGCGCGACTCTGGGTTTGGCAGGTTCGCTGTAGATTCGATAACTTTGGTCCAGTTTTTCTTCTACTTCATTAGCAGTCAGAAGTTCCGCTACCTGCTGCCGTATTTCTTCATCACACCCCCGCAATGGAATATTGGGCTCAAGTACGGGGCTCATTCAAGACAGACCATCGATTTATACCGCAACCCAGCCATGTTGAGCAAATCTGCGCCGATCATCGCGTTTGTTCATGGCGGTGCTTGGGGTTCGGGAACCCCGTACATGTATCGATTGGTTGGTTTGCGATTAGCCCAGGAGGGCTTTCATTGCGTAATGATTGGCTATCGAACATACCCTACCACAGATATCCGCGGACAGCTTGATGACGTCGAGAAGGCGCTAACATTTGTTCACGAGAATCTGGGGGAAAACGAATTCTCCGATATAGCGTCTGATTCTCCCGTGTATCTGGTTGGCCATTCGAGCGGGGCACACGTGGCCAGTCACGTGTTGCTGGAAAGGCATGATAAGTTGAAATTTGTCCAAGGGCTTGTGGGATTGTCAGGGGTCTACCACATCGGTGAGCACCTCGAATTTGAGGTCACGTTCAATGTTAGTTAAAAATTGCGGTTTCTGCTGACATATGATATCGATTAGTCTACCTGTTTGAGCTTTTCAAGAGTATTGGGTCACCCCCTTACGCGCACCCTAACCATCCTTCTCCTTTTGCAGAAGGAAAAGAACGTGCATGATTACAGTCCCTTGACGCCTGTGAACCGTGGCGAAGAGAACTTCGACGTGCATTCCCCATCTCTCCTGGTTGACAAGGTTCCACACGGCGCACAGGTATTTTCTCATTCGTACATTTTGCCTGTCAGCTATATATATATATATATATATATATATATATATTCGAGCCTCTACTGCAACTCCGAATTCCTGAGATCACAGCACTTACCGATGGAATTTGGCCAGGTTCCGAAGTTTCTTCTCGTGCACGGCCGAGAGGATGAGGTAGTTCCGCACACAAGCTCCAAGAGACTTTTCGAGGCAATGGACGGTCGTCGTTTCAATTCCGAGCTTCTGCTCCTAGAGGATGTCGGGCACGCAGACATTGTGACCGAGTTGTTCGACATGGAAAAGCCTATCCCTTACCTCGAAGCTATCAAGGAGTTCTGCGGCCTTCAGTCGATGCAACATGGGAAAGAGGTTCACAAGCACGATTGCAAGGAGCCAAGAATGCGATCTTGCCGTCGAGAGGAACGTCGCTTTGAAGCGCTCCCAAGAATTGTACCAGGCTTGATTAACATGCGATTTCCGGGGGTGGTTGGCAGGGAAGTATCACGGGTTATGAAAGAGCGTATTCCAGCCCTAACGAAGAATACAGCAACAGGATCAACGCCTTTAACGATGGCTAAATTGCGAAATCGCAACATGAAGTAGAGAAGAAGCTAGCAAGAATATGATGAAAGTAGCTGCGAAAATCTAGTTATACGCTTGAGCTGTAAATCTGTCTATGCTCCACTGTTGTACAGCCTATAGAATCGAAGATGATTATTGATACATAATTCTTGCATGTGTGCGTGAAACGTAATTTTCAAGCAAGCTAGCAATGTAATAAATTTAATAAAAACGTGTCCGTCAAATATCGTGGTATAATATTGCCCGATGCAAACTGTTGCTGCGCATTTAGCCATAGCAACCGTAGAATTAAATGAGGGAGAATATAGTAGCATCGTAGCACCAATTAATAAGTAAAGCTAATAATGAGCGTATGTTGTATATGATGCATATCGTGTTCAGATAAATACTTCTAACTGGTTTTACATGTATATCTCAATAGAAGCCACGACGCTATAACAATATTTGATGCGCTAGACATGTATTTCATGAGAACCAGGCGTAGACCTCACCCCCCCTCCACACAGCAGTGGCTGTATATATGTAGCCAAGCGCATAAGTACGTCGCATATGTTTTTGCTGCAATTGAAGTTTTTAGGCGCGAGCATTGTAACGCAGTGTTCTTTATAAATATTCTTACATGATTTCGTTTTTCAAGTACCGGTAGGCGAAATCGCCAGAGGAGGCACGGCATGAGCATGTAATCACCAGGCAGGAAATGAATAGACTGCCGAGCACTTCCTGCTCGTTGGAAAATATTACGATACAAGAAGAAGTTTGTCATCGAAGCCATGCTCACACTGAAACTCGCGCTCACAAGCAACACACATCACACACAGAAACTGGCAGGAAAGCGTCTCCGCCTATTGCGGTTTTTCCCAGGTTACATTCTGATCCCGCTCGTTGTAGTAATAGGTTCCTTGTTTGGCATATTAACACACAGGCAGCACAAGTCAAAAAAAAGGGCTTTCCCAGTCGAAGCGTAAGAGCAACAATCATTACCACCATCGCCACCACCACCACCACCGAACCCTGCCCTATGCATGCACGTACTGTTTGTGCTAGGATCTTGGGCAGATTTCCATCCATCCGGCAGTTGCTGATCTACTGCTGCTGCTGGTGGCAGTGGTGTGCTCGTGTCGTTTTGAGGTGCTGCTTGTCCTTGTAACTGCTGCTCCTGCGCCTGCAGCTGCGGCTGGATTTGGCCATCATCTACCACACCGGGGATCTCACTCCCATCTGGCTGAACGGGGGCTTCTTCTTCTTCCCTGTCGGTGGCGGGTGCCGCCGTATTTCGTTTCCCCTCATTCTGGATCTTCTCTCCGGGCGGAGCAGCAGCAGTTTTGACTTGACTATGATCCCCGCTATGATGTTTTACGTCTACCCCCTTGTTTGCGGCGACGTTGACAACTATCTCCGCCGCTTCTTGTTGGTCCTGCTGAAGCTCATCTCCCTCGTACACTACTGCTACTACCTTCTTACCCTCTTCTTCTTCGATATCCTCAGTTGCAATCTTGACCCCTTCCATCGACGCCGCTCCTGGACTCTTTTCCTTGCTATCGTAGCTCTTCGTTTCTGGTGGTGGCAGCTCTTTTTCTTCACCACTGCCGTTAGGATCTCTCTCCGGTAAAAGGCGGTCATATTCCTCACTGAGTTTCTGATCAAAAGCAGCATCCAGAAACAAGTTAGCTTCGTTCTTGTCAGAGAGATTTGTATCAGTAATGGGTCTTGGACAGCAGACCTGACGCCAGCTGTCTATGTCTCGCAGCTTCTCTTCTAACACCTTTCAATATTAATAAATTATCCTCTGCAGTAACTTAAACAGAAGCGATTTCGTTTGGAAAACGTTTGCCGTTGAGTACCTTTTTTTCACTTGTGTGTCGCTTCTTCTTCGCTATTGCGTCGAAGATACGTTGAGCTGATTCGACGCTGCATTAAGAACCGATTATCAATTCGTCAAAAATCCATGCAAGTTGGGGTTTTCTATTACATGGCCTGGGTATCTTCTGGCAAGACGTGTTTCTGCTTGAAATCCTTGAACCGTTGAAGCATCGTTTGCAATCTCTTTAGTTTCTCGCTGGTGGAATTAACAACAACGATGACTACAGTGAGTGTTTTCAGCCGCTTTGGAAGAAGTAGCACATTACAAAATCAATTTAGCTTGCTTCTCTGTTGTAGGAGGGTCGCTCTTCTGTGTTGAAGGAGGGTTGTCGCTCTTCTTTGTTGTCGGAGGGATTTCGGTCTTTTCCTGGGCTTTGAGGATGTCTTGCGAACTGTCTTGGTTTTTCTTCGTCATATTCGACTCCACGATTTTATGGCGCGACTGCGCTTGAGCATGTATGTTCTACAAACATGTCAATTTTAATGAAAATGTGCACACACACAAAGGAAACGGTGAGCAAGGACATAAAAGCACAAACGTACAAGACATTAAGCTAAGAGAATGCTTCTCTGCTTCATAGCACCTCTTTTTCTACATGCTTCTCGTCACTGGGCGACATCGTACTGCTCTCCTTCCTGTAACTGAGGATTCATCGTTTTGAAAACATCGTACTTAGAAGAGTAGGTTAGAATCATAGGGCACGCACATATGGTCTTAAATGCAGATAATATTGAATCGTGTCGAATAGACTATAAGGCGCATTATTTTATCATTACGCCTTTCCCTTCGCACACCTCGGACTGAAGCAGCTGGAACACATGGATTTTAAGTTCCTTCTAGAGCTTGTCGGTTTACTACATGAATCTTTGGATGTGCTTAGTTCCTTCTCGTCCTTAATACAAACTTCCATTTCCTCCCCTTCATATCCTTCTTGCTGTTCCCGATCTCCTAACACTTCCTCTACTGCTTCCTGAGCGTAGATCCAGATATGAGAAAGGCAAAAGTTTTGATTTCAATGAGATTTCATACATGTCGTGTGGGAGTAAGGCATCTATTTCCATTGTGGGCCAATTTTCTTTCTTCTTCATCAGAAGTTTCGTCCTAAAAAAGATTAAGATGAGTAAACAAAATGGCTCGTCACGTTTCCAGCATACAGCCGTAGAGTACCACGGTATCCCAGATGGGATATTGACGATTCAGCACGAACAAAGGACCGAGGAGGAATAAGACCATTGGTCCAAACTCGAATGGTATGGTCGACTGCCCCGAGTCTTTCAGCTATCGGAGACCAAATCCTCCATTCAAATATTCTTCGTCCTCTGGGTTCAGATCTTGACTAACCCACACACAGCCCTTAGAAGCTCCCATATCCCCAAAAATTCAGCATATTTGACAAAAATGTCACTACTGCCTAGGTGTTTTTGCTCGTACGTCAAAGAAGATTCCATCTCAGATGGTCTCACTTGCTTTGAACCGACCGAAAAAATCATTTCTGCTACGAGCTTAAATGTTGTCGCAGCTGGAATACACTCTACAGATTAAAAATTATGACAATAGAGAAATGCAAGCGATTTTTATCCTGCGGTATACACTAAAATGGATTATCTTTTAGGGTAACTTCGTTTACGAGTACAAGTTTCGGAAGTTCCTCGTGCCCTTAGTCTCACTGGCACAACCGAAATTACATCTCCATAAAATGCCACCCATTTATATAAAAAAACATAATAAGATTGTTGTCGCGCACATCGTTTTCAATCCTCCGGAAACCCCACGTGCCATGGCACCGACCAGATAGAGCCCCCCCAAAGTGATAAAATTCGCGCGACCCCAGTGATTACGCATGCTGTTGATGGGTTAAGTAACGTGTAGAATAAAACCGTCTCCAATTTAATAGAAGCGATCATCTTTATTTTTCGAAATGTTCCACGCGTTCGATTGATATCTCTGTTGAGCAAAAATGTCTCATAGCGTTAAGCCTGGAATGGATTTAATAATGATATTTTCGCTGCAAAAACAGGGGCTCCTCTGGACGAGTATAAAACTGTCTAATATACCCGTTGTACTACTACTCGGAGAAAGAAATCGAGAAAAGGAGAGTGCAAAAGCGAGTAAGACATCATTAAGCGCTTAAAGCTTCTACAGCTCTCCATCGCGAAGGAGACATCCTGTTTGTGGCCGTTTTAAAGTAAAGAAGATGTGGTTCGCTACTCCACGTCTCCTATTATTTTTACCGTATTTAATCACATGCTCGGTGGTCATCGGCTCTCTCGCACACGTGGTGACTTCGTATAATATGCTGAGGCGCTGCATACAGCCTGCAGTCCATGAGGGGAGAGAATCCGTGACTTTCGGTTACTCCGCTTTCACAGCATTTGGTTATGTATCAACATGGCTACGAGGCTACTCTAGAGCACTCCTCTATTATACGCTGCTATTTGCACTGCTATATAACATGCTCATTCCCCGCAACCTCCTGTTCGAGTTCTGGCACACATTGCACCTGCCCTCACAGGGCGATCAGTTTTTTTTTGGAATCTTCGATCCTGTCTTTATTAGCCTGATGGTCGTCGGAATTTTAACCGTGATTTATCTTCTAATTGGATACTCATACGCGCGATTTCCCGACAAACCACATAATTTCGTAAACGATAAGGACTTTCTATCCCAAATCGGAGTGATCATTCCCTGCCACAAGAGCGAGAAGGAGATTGCGAAGACAATTCGCTCCATTCTAGTGCATTTGCCCCCTGAAAACATCGCCGTAGTGGACAACTCGAACGACGAGAGCCCTCCCGATGAGACGCAGAAGGTTGTGCGCGAGGAGAACGCCAAGATTCAGTATCTCTACGTCCCGCATGGTCTCAAGACTAGAGCGATGTGGGAGGGAATGAAGCTTCTACCGCCGAACGTAAAGTACATCGTCCACATCGATGACGATACGATCCTACCGCGCGACATGGTCTTTGACGAGGCGCACTTCTCCGACGAGGCAGTTAGCGGTGTAAGCTATGGGATCTCAATGGTAAATAGGGAGATCGAGGAAGGTAAGGAACCAGATCCAGAGCCGAATCTAGTGCAGCTCTTGGTAGACCGAGAATTCTTGCTTTTTAGTCAATGGCGCTACTTCCGCTCCCTCTCCTCTAATGCATGGTTCTGCCATGGTATCATCGGCCTGTGGCGTAGGGATCGCTTCCAGAAGATCATGGAGGACCACCCCTTCCTCCCCTTCGGAGAGGATGGCTGGATCGGTGCGATGAACCTGCTGCAGGGCTACAGACTCAAACAGGAGCTGCGCTGTTACGTTTCGACCTTCGCTCCATCGAGAATGTTCCGAGAGATTAACTGCAGCGGGGGGAGGGAGCAGGGATATGGAGCGAGCAACCTTTGGAAGCAAAGGGCACACCGTTGGTACGTCAACGCACCGCGCAGGATGATCATCCGAACCTACTTGTTCCTGACCTACGACGCAGGAGGATTCGCTGAGAACGTTTTCTTTCGTGTGGAGCTCCTCCGGCACATGTCAGCGGTGATGCTGCACGTTCTTGCGCCGGTTCTTTTGGCAAAGGGGCTCCTGAACGGCTACTTCCTGTTTTTCTTAGAGGTGCGGCTCGGGTTCTACCTCATTGAGCTAATCCAGCAGGTCGTTATAAATTACATCCTCTGGCGACACCGTCCAGACATTCAACAGTCCCTCTTGGTCGTGTTTGTCTACCCTTTTTACACCGATTTCCTGCAGTTCGCTTCGGTGTTCGGCGCCTACAAGTGCCTCCTCTACTACTATCCGTGGGTGAACATGCGTATGGGGATCTTTACGGTGGAGCCCAGTAAGCTCACAGTTAACTCACTGCTCTCTCTCAGCAAGTTCAGGTCTGTTCTCATCGACGACGACGACGCCAACTTCTGGCGGGTCGTGTACATCTTGATGCTCGCGCTGCACGGGCTAGTCATCGCGCAGTCGTGTGTTGCGATGCCCTGGATCTCCGTCTTCGATAGCATGCTCCTAGGCATCGGCATCTACTCGATTAAGACGAAGAACCAGTACCAGCTTTGGCAACTCCTATTCTACGCCTACTGGACGGCCTTCGGAGCAGCTTTCACCTTCTTCGTCTGGTATGTCGTAAGCCGCGACCACTACGCTGCAAGCGTGTACATCCTGCCGGATTGGGCGGCGCCGGTGTCGCACTGGACCTACACGCCCGGGAGCCTGCTGTGGTACAACTACTACTTCTGCGTGATCGCCTCTCCGTTCGTCCGAACATTTTCGAGCATCGCGGCCATCATGCTGTTCCGCTCCCTGCGACAATGGATCGAATGCGGCAGCCGGGAAAAGGTGAATGCTGCTGGGTACTGCAAACTATCTGCCGGCGGAGCAGAGGGAAAGGAGAAGCAGGGAGAGGAGAACGACGGCAGTAAAAGTAGTAGCGATGTGAAGTGCAACATGAGCATTGGGCTGAGGGGCGAGGAGGAGGAGGACTTGGAATGTGACGTCCATGATCCTGAACAGGAGACCCCGTGGGCAGCGATGACATGACGCTGCTATGACAACGATGGGAAGTGGAGGGGGGGGGGGTTGCCATTGCCAAGATCGTCGATCAATGATGATGGTGCTACATTGATCTGCAGATCAAGAAGCTGAGAGGAGATCAAGGCAACAAATCAGCGTAGAGAAAGCAGCACACCGTTCATGATTTTCGGTATAGACTTTGTAGCATTGTTCGCAGACGAAACAAATTGTGCAACTGCGCGGCATTGGCGTGTGGATGACGAAAGCAATGTGCTCTGGGTTGCTGCTCAAATGCCCACAGCAATTTTTGCACACGTGCGGCATGGGGTGTGGCACACTGTCTTCAGTCAGGCGCATTTTAACGCAACATGTGATTCAGTCCACATGTGTGAGACGGATGTAAGATATAATGAAGTGATAAATCTTTTCAATGGTTATTTATCTAATGCAGCTATGCAAAGCAGTGGCTACAGCACTTCTAGACTTTTGTTATGTGCGCGCGCTACGTGCGGGGTCATGTTCGCGCATGCATGCGAGCATGGCCTGTAAAGCTTTGCACATTATCTAGACGATGAACAGCTGCTCATCAGCGGTCTGCTTGTTAAATAAGCATTATTGGCAATGCATCACAAATCATGTATGCTATGATTATATGATATTTCGTATTTCGCATGCAATGCCTCCTCATTTTGTACTATATATCGTACATGCCGACTCAAGACAACGGGTGACATGTGCAATCAGGCTCGCTTCCCTTAAACTCCTCACTCTCTTTCTTCTTCCTCCTCGTTCTTCTCCTCATCGCATCTTACAGCGCCTGTATGGAGATTCCTGACTTTCGCTCTTTTCTTTCTAGATAACTGTATGCGCTGCGTAGGTCGCCGTACCTGAAGCGGGTTGAACGTGGAGTTTTGCGCAATGTTTTAAGACTGAATGATCATCTCGCTTGAAAGGGAGCGCAACGGGGAGGGGGGGGAGGACTATACGCAGAGTATCGACAATTACGACTCCTGCCTAGAGCTATATCACCCCCTCCCTCCTCCTCCTCCTCCTCCTCCCCACAAGCTGGTCACGAATGATGGCACTTACTTCTTCAAGGCATCCATCGCTTCCTGCTGTGGATAACCGAGGTTGCGAAGGTGCTTCAGATCTGATAACAGAGCGCATATTGAATTGGGGTATTCTGACTAATCCTCTTCTGGGGAGACTAGGAGTCTCTCCCTTCTTTCTCCCCCCTCTCCCCATCTTTCTCTCTCTCTCTCTCTCTGAGTTTTCCAACTCTTTTCTTCTTCGAGAGCAGGGGAGCTGCCGTGGCACGCACGCATATGTCTCATGCTCAATAACCTGCGAGCCTCGCACGCAGCTTCGCCTGGGATAGAACAAGGCCAACAGGGTGGAGGTGGTGGCACATAGAACGACGAAGAATGACCAAGACAGCAAAACAGGAGCAACAAAATACACATCTTAATCCGCCACTAGGAATTGTTCGCGTTTTTTTGGCAGTGATAATCACGTTGGGGATTCGTTTCGGAGTTGATTCTTGCTCGCATTTGTGTTTTCTTTTATTTTTGTGATTCATCTGGGGTGGTCATCATCGGCAGGTTGACAAACATCGAGCCTCCTAATAGCTGTTTCGCAGCAATAACGTACCCTTGCCATCCTCTCGTCCTGGAGGTCGGAGAGCTTGAGAGATTCGACTCCAAACACCACGCTGGATGGGGGATGGCCCTCCTTCACCTGTTGATGATAGCAAAATGCATGGTGGACGACGGTGATGATGATTATGAAAGGAAAGAAGAGGAATTTGTGGGGGTTGGTAGCAGCGACTCAGCAGCACGTTGTTGGCTATAGCAGCCCAGCATTTTGCGTCGCAATTAATCGATTTACCATCTGAGCGCCGAGCCGTCTCCGGACTACCCCCGCCGCTGTTTTCTTCTCCTTTTCCTCCTCCTCCTCCCCCCCCCCGTCCTCACTTGCACCCTCGCCTTCTCCTCGCCCCTTCTGAGATTTCCCTTCTTTGGTGTCAGTATCTGCTGCTATTGACGACGAAGGGGGAATCGAAGGAGGTTTGTTTTTGCGGGGGGGTGGGGGAGGAGGGGGGCGCTGCTGGAGGCGGTTCTGGTGTGATCTCTGGGGCTCGATGGGGAGAGAAGAGGCCAGATGAAGGAGTGCCTGACGTTGGTTGTGTGAGTGATGATGACCGGAGTGCCTGACGTTGGTTGTGTGAGTGATGATGACGAGATTTGAGAGGATATTGATAATGTTTACGAGGAGAAGGAGGAAGAGGAGAGGAAACACCAACGTGTTATTTATGATGATGCTCACGGAACGTTAAATTGTGGTTTTCATTTCTCCCCGCTTCCTCTCGCTCCCACCCTCATATCTCCCCTCCTCGTCCTTGTAGTTCTTTGCCACCACACACAGCTCCTTACCTCCTAAACCCCCCCCCTCCCCCCTCCCCCCATCTCCCCTCCGCCCTTCCTCCTACCGAACAAAGGCATAACTGCTACCTTGATTGCAACGCAGGCATCTACAAAGTACTTTTCGCTGTTGATTGCAATATATACGCGTATACGTATATCTTCGTGTAAAAAAAGAGGGGAAAAGGAAGAACCAAAAACCATCCACATATGTGTGTGTGTGTGTGTGTGTGCGTGAATATAACACTATTTGAGCGCGAGAGATGGTGATGATCATAGCGTCTCTTTTTCGCTCCCCCCCCCCCCCCACCCCCACACAGTAGCTACTCACCTGAGGGAGTCCGGATGCATCAGCCGGACGAATTGCACGTGGGAAAGCAGATGGAACGGATTTGCACGCATAATCTGTGGTGTGGGGAGGGACGGGATTAGAAAGTGGTAATCGGTCATCTGATCATCGATGCTTCTAGTATGCTTTGGCGAGTAGTACGATAATGCTTTCGTGGCTCTAATCTAGCTGGTTTTTGGTTCTTCCTTTTCCCCTCTTTTTTTAAACGAAGCTCTCTCTCTATCAACGACCGCGAAGGACAGGAGAGGCATGTACGCGTCGGCGCCGTGATCTCCGGCTAAAACCTGACAAACCGCAAAAGGGGCGACGATGACGACGACAATGAGAGACGTGCCTTTAATGAGGATGATCGTAGGGAAATTAATGCCTAAAATGAGCATTTCAAACCCAAAAAAAACGCTTATCATATATATATATATATATATATATATATATATATATATATATATATATATTATGATTCCTATCCCGATATATATATATATATATATATATATATATATATATATGATTTCTGTCCCGCGACACTGCCAGAACTAATCATCGGCGAATTCAGTGTCCACGGGTGCACGAAAACAACTCTTCTTCATGTTGCGAACACGTGGCGATTGGCCCGCCCAACCGACCGGGAATATTGCAGGAGAGCGCAGAGCTGCTGTGAGCACCTAGCGAAGCAATGCACAACAAGTGCAAAGAACGCGCTTAATGAAGATCCAACCATCGACTATTTCCAACCCAAATGCACGGCGAACAAGCAGCACTCGCGGGAAAAAGGTACAAACAGGCTTTGCGTCACATTGCTACCGGTAGTGCTGCTCCAACAACGAATAAAATACTACCACTACCACTACTACTACTACTACTACTACTACAACAAACAACTACTACTCCCACTACTACCGCCTTGCACTTGCTGAATCCCTTCAGTTTATCAACAACGGAGGTCGCTTCGCATAGGTGGAGCAGTTCGGTGGCCGCCCCCTGCACAGTGACCTCTCCCATCGACGTCTCCTCCCTTGACGATGAGGACGACGAGGAGGAGGAGGATGATGACGATGAAGGGGATTGTGATGATGATGATGGTGATGATGATGATGACGGCTTTGTACCAACGCCAGAAGCACCACTAGAGGGCATGGATCTTTTCAGTGTAATGAGAACACGCTGCTTACTACTGCTGCTACCGCGCCGCTTCTTCTTCTTGCTCCCCCTTTTCTTCTTCTCCTTTGTGCTGCTGCTGCTGCTTGATACTGGAGGGACTCCATCCTTTCTCTCATCATCCTTCTCGCCGTTACTACCGTCTGACATCGATCGAGCCGTGGCGGTGGTGATGCTGTGTTCTGCATCATTAGTTCCGCCATTACCACCACCACCACCACCACCACCACCATCTCCATCAGTGCCACCATAGTCCTTCTCTTCGTCCACATCTTCCTCTTCCTCCTCCTCCTCCTTCTGCTGCTGCTGCTGCTGTCGTGCAACCTGTGCTTTGATTTCGTTCATAATGGCGGTCGCCCTCGCCTCCCTCGCCTTGCCATTGGAACTACCATTCCCCGCCGCGCCGTTCTCGCTCCTGGCCTCCCTCCCCCCCTCCTCCTTCTCCTCCATGCCAAGGAAGCACTTGCTCCCGACGGCGACGATAAGCATTCCCGGGCGCAGACCCTGTTTGTAGGCTCGTGAGGACATGTGCACGCTCTTGACGCAGCCCTTCGCGCTCAGGGTCAGAGCCATAGCCTCCTGACTATCAACGTTCAGCTGCATCATATCATCGTCGGTGCTGCTGCTGCTGCCGCCAAGCTTTCTCGCCGTCGTCTTCTCCGCGTGCAACGGCGGGGGAGGTCGTGCCGCTGCTGCTGGCGACGGCGATACCTTGCTGCGCGGCGGCCCGTTTGTCATGAAATCGTAGAGGGAGTCGAAGGTGGGGAATCTCTGCGACAGCCGTTCCAGAGCAGCGGAAAACCGCGCGTTCGCGCGCGCGCAGGGCACGATGATGCTGGGGTATATGGTGCCGATGACGTAGTCGGCCACGCGCACGCTGACCCTCGCGCCGTGCGGGAGGATCCTCTCAGCCTGCAGGGCGCGGGCGGCCAGGCAGCCCGCGTAGGTGTTCGTGGGGAAGGGGGGGGGGCGGGCGGCGTAGCGGTCCATGAAGCGGTGTACCATGAGCTTGTGGCGCTTGAGAATGGCCGTGCATCGCTCGCAGAGGAAGTGGTCTTCGTCTAGGTTTGCTGGCCATTGACCTCGACAGGAAATGCCTCCCGCCCCGTCCCCCACGCCACTGTTCTTCCCCCTGGAGGAGGAAGAGGAGTGGGTCGTCGTCGTCGTCGTCGTCTTCTTCATCGACGAGGTCCTGCTGCTGCTGCTGCCGATGGAGTTAGGACGTACCCTTCGACTATTGCTGCTGCTGCTGCTCGCTGTCATATTTTTAGGGGGGGACAGGCCGCGACGGGCTTTTGAGCCGCTCACGTTGGTCTTTCTCTTACTGCTGCTGGTGGTGGTGGTGGTGGCGGTGCTGGGCAGAGCCCCCGTGAAGAGGTCCTCAATGCGATGAAGCAGATCTAGCCGCTTCTCATGGTCGTCATCGTCGTGGTCGTCTTTGGTAACAGCTGTTTTTGTGGAGGAGGAGGAGGAGGAGGCCATCATGCCATCAATGGGCTCTACGGAGATGCGCGTATCCGACAGCCAGGAGGCCGTGTCCTTGTTCCAGAACTTCCACTTGGAGAGCTCCGGGATCATCGTCGGCACGCGGAACTTGGAGCTGACAAACAGCCACCCGTGGTGCCGTCCGGGCACCGACCCGACGAGCCAGAGCCCGTAAGGCTTGTAGTAGTACATGTAGAGGCCAGGGTCCTTCTCGTGCCGGTATAATGGGGTTTCACCCGCTCGCGAAGACGACGACGAAGAGGAAGTTGAAGAGGGCGATGACGACGAGGAAGAGGAGGGAGGAGGACACGTGTGGCATTGCCCCCACCCTTCCTCTTGTTTCGTGGCGCGCGGGGAGCGGACGAAGGCGATATGTGCCCATGAGATTCCGCTGAGGGCCCGTGTGGCCTTTCAGTCTCAGGCGCGGGGGCGGGCTGAGCGTGTGCGAGCGAGGCCGACGCGCGCGCAGCAATAGTGCCGGGTGTTCTTCTTGAGGTGATGGGCTCCAGCATCGTCAACAAACGCATCTCCCCGCCTCCCTCCACCCGCTGTTCTTCCCCTTGGAGGAGGAGGAGGAGGGGGTGGTCGTCGTCGTCGTCGTCGTCTTCATCGTCCACGTCCACTGCTGCTGCTGCTGATGGAGGTATAAAGACCTACCCGTCGAATACTGCTGCTGCTGCTTGTGGGTGTGTGTGTGTGTGTGCGTATTGCATGATAAGCATCTTCTACATGTTAATGTTTATTCCTATTTCTGCTGTGTTCGTGGACTGACGAGGGTCACGCAGTCGCATCACCCACGATCGATACGAGCGTACCATCGCCTGCAGCATCCTGAGATATCCCGTCGGAGGGGGTGGGAGGGAAGGCGACGAGGAGGAGGAGGAGGAGGAGGAGGAGGAGGAGGGATCGA